>PITA01001977.1:0-175441 GCA_004023965.1 Spilogale gracilis
CAGTATTCCATTGTATATATGGACCACATCTTCTTTATCCATTCATCTGTTGATGGGCACCTTGGCTCTTTCCACAGTTTGGCGATTGTGGCCATTGCTGCGATGAACATTGGTGTACTTATGGCCCTTCTTTTCGCTACATCTGTATCTTTGGGGTAAATGCCCAGTAGTGCAATTGCAGGGTCATACGGTAGCTCTATTTTTAATTTTTTTAAGGAATCTCCACACTGTTTTCCAAAGCGGCTGCACCAGTTTACATTCCCACCAACAGTGTAAGAGGGTTCCCCTTTCTCCGCAGCCTCTCCAACATTGTTGTTTGCTGACTTGTTAATTTTGGCCATTCTGACTGGTGTAAGGTGGTTTCTCAGTGTGGTTTTGATTGACCCAACATACTTCTAATAAATTACTTTTCTGCTTAGACCAGTCAGAACGTATCAAGTTTCAAATAGGAGAAATCACCCTATGCCTTTCCATTGGGGTAGTATCAGGAGTTTCATAAGGGTGATAGAAAGAGCTGGAAAGCCAAACAAGGAATGGTGAGTCAATCCAAAGAGTAGCAGTTGAAGGACGCTGCTGCTACCTGTGGAAATGGGGTCCAGGTGGGAGGAACTGTGTTTTCAGATCCCACAGGCTGGGGCTGACCCGAGGGAACTTGAATCATGCCTGGTCTGTTTGGTGCCTTAGGCAAAGCAGGAAAGGTAAAATCCTGCTCCTCCCCTCTTCCTTACTGCCAGGCTGCCACCAGCACATCACTGGCAGAATCCACCTGGAGACCAGCTGCAAGGGACCCTTGTTGTTCCCCGAAATACAGAAGAGAGCAAGGGAGAGGCAACATGCACATGACCAGCCCACAGAGTTTGTCTCTATTGCTTTCATATGACAGTACTGCTGATGAGATGCTTAAGGGAATGTCTGTACAAGAAACACAAAAATATATTGGAAGTCAGAATGTACAGGGAAGGTATTGCTTAGGTGAAGGGATATTTCAGCAGAGAAACTGTGGGTACATAGAGTCGTTACAAACTACTTAGAAATGCTAGCAGCCATGCCTGTGTATTTCACTGTCTCCTACTCTTGGGCTCTTGGCTCTTTCTCTTTTATCCTGGCACCCAGGGGTAATCATCTTTTGTGACATCATTCCAGGAATAACCAGCTCCCTTTCCAAATTTCCAAATTTCCAGTCTTTTCCAGACTTCTCTTAGCTGCTTGACTCTGAGGTTTTTGTCTCGTAAACTGGTTGGAGTGCCATAGCTTGTGAGAATGAATTAAGTCATTAGGTCACTGGAAGTATGGGGGATTGCAAGACATTTGGCAGAGGAGGGACTCAGAGTTGGGAGAAGCCCCAAACACTTCTTTGTGATTTCGCTCAGAACATCTCTTTAACCCATAGATGAGATGGGAAAGGCCTGCCCTCAGGTAGAAGAATTCATTCCTGTAGTTTATGATCCTGGGATCTTAGCTTCTAGGATTTTCTTTGCTTTGCTCTAACCCTGAATAAAAATTAGGGAGTGAGTTTTTTTAATCTTGGTACCTCCAGGGCTTACCATAGATCAATGCAAGTGGTGAAGAAATATATTGAATGAAAAAATGAGAAAATGAATGAATGAATAGTAACCACTATGACAACCAAGGCATATACTCTGTTGTATGGCCATATGAGATAAATGTCTACTAAGAGATTACCTTTTCCATGTTCTTTCCTGTAGATGGGCATGTGTACTTCACTATATGAGAAGGGAGATGATGGGGAACCCAGAAGCCCAGAAGATTCAAACATGCAGAAATATAAGGAGATGGCTCTTTCTCTTTACTTCTCCAAAGAGATGGCTCAGTCACCAAGAATGGCAATGTGTTGGCTTGAGCCTGCTTCTCTGCCTTTGATCTACATCTCCCCAGTCACACTACTGGCCAAATCAGGCTGGTGTAGAAAATTTCCCTGAGGAGACTTGTAAGCTTATGTCTTTCTCTTTTTATGTGGGGGGAGGGGTTTCTATGATGGGGAGGGAATGGAAACCATTACTCCTCAAAGCCAAACTCAATTTTCACAAGAACATAAAAGCGAGGGGGTGATGTTAGCTTACAAAGTCTGTCGGTTGTATATGACTTTCCATTATGAGTGACCATTCCAATGGCAAGAGGGCTCTAAAGCCCTGTAGCTTGGAAATGGAAATGGCTGGGTCTCTGCTGATGAACTTCCTTTACCTCCACCTACTTCTCCATGAAAGCCTGTGCGCGCGCGCGCACGCGCACACACACACACACACACACACACACACACACACACACACACACTGGTGTTTTCCTGCCAGGACTGACACCTCTTTCCTGCTGTTAATTTATGACTCCTCTGCCCTGGTGTCTGTTTTGGCTGATGCTCAAGTGACTAGTCTCCCTTTGGATTTCTTTGGGAAACTCCAAGAAGCTGGAAAAGATCTGCATATGGAATTAACATCTGGTTGGATGAATAATGGGCACACAGGGACACCTAGCAGCTTGCCAGAGACCAGGAACATATGCTCTTTAGGGGGGAAATGTCATCACCTCTCCTGGGTGGTCCATTTTCCTCTTGATAGAAGATGAATGGACATGAGATTGCCCTAATCCCCTGAAACTGGCCTTTGGGAAAAAAAAGTATTTTTGGACCAATACCCAGGTTCTCAACTTTAAAACTGGAAGCCCTTGAGCCAGGGTTGTAGGAGTAGGTAGGAATGTGAGAGCCATAAGGAATTCCCAGGGGCCCAGCTAGTTGGTCTCTCTCACTGGGCCTCTTATTAACCCCAAAGAGAATATTTGGATCACTTTCCATGGTTCAGGCCCCATTAATAGGTTTAGGGCTGCCCTCTGGGCATCTAGACAGAGAGAAGATGCATATTTGGTGAGAATTCTTTAAACACCATAAATATTTCTCTCTGCCTGTCATACTTGACATGCAAGAGTGTGCATAGGTATGTTTGTTTCCCTTACTAGCATCTTTCTTTTGTTTTCTTTAAAGACTAAGTAATCTCTACACTGAACATGGGATTCGTACTCACAACCCCAAGATTAAGAGTCACATGCTCTACCGACTGAGCCAGCCAGGTGCCCCGCACTAGCACTATTTCTCTTTCTTATTCTTTTCTGTTGCATCTCTCTGTCTGGGCCTCTCTAATTCTGTCTCATCCTGCCTCTGTTTCATTTTCTGATTTGGTCTCCTCTCTCTCCTTCTTGTTTTTTTCTATTTAGATTTCTTAGTCTTCTTCTTCTGCCTGAGTCTCATGTCCTTGTTGTACTGAGTTGAATAGCGACTGCCTCTCCCATTCTACCACCAAATTCATGTCCCACCTGGAACCACAGAATGCAAGCTTATTTGGAAATAGTGTTGTTAGAGATGAAATAAGGTAAGTTAAAATGAGGGTACATGGGAGTAGCGTGGGCCCTTAATGTCATACAATGGTGTCCTTATAGAGAGAAGAAATTCAGAAACAGACTCATCCAGGGAGCACCCATATGATGACAGTTAGAGATACACATGACACAGTTCCCAGCCAAGAAAAGCTAAGGGCTGCTGGCAATAACCAGAAGCCAGGAAGAGGCAAGAATGCTTTCCTTGAGGCTTCAAAGAGAACATGGCCCTGCTGACATCTTGATTTTAGATTTCTAGCCTCCAGGACTGTGGGACAATAAGTTGTTTTAAGCCATCCAGTTTATGGTAATTTGTTACACCAGCCCCAGGAAATGAATACATTTATCACTAGGTTTCTGCATATTTCTCTTCCCTAGCCACAGCTTGTTCTTTCAGATACAAACCATTAACCTCATCTATTGCATTTCTGGCATCAGATATTGGCCTGCTCTTTCTCTTTGAGGGCAAAGCTCACATTCGCTGGACTCACAGTCAACTGTGTAGGCTGCTTCCTTACTCAGAAATGTCAGGGTCTGTAAATATGTTATGAACAGAACCTCCTTTTGACCTGATCCTTTCAAGTGAGTATGCCTTGTTCAAAAAGCACAGAAAGACTCAAGAATCTGGGTTTTAAATCTCTATGTGGACTTGGGCAAGTCTCTTAACCTCTCTGGGCTCCAATGTCTTCACCAAATAAAAGAAGGAAACCACTTCCATCTTGCCTATCTCCAGAGTACGTTGTTAATGTGAAGGAATCTTTGAAGGTACAGAGAAGAATGCAGTGCAATTTTATAACCCCCTGTTATCCAGACTTAGGATGCTGGGAAGAAAGTAAATATTTATTGAAGACCCAGAAAGCAATAGGGACTATTTTGGAATGTTATTACACGGAAGCCCCAAAGCAACTTACCACATGGCTGATCCACATTTTTATATGAGGAGGAAATGCACTTGGATGGAAGTGAAGAAATGTTACTTGCCCAAGAAATGATAGAGTTCCTAATTAAACTCAGATTTCCTAATATCCAATCAAGAGGTTATTCTACTAAATTACACTGTGACCCTCTTGCATGTCGATTGATTTTTTTAATGACAGACTTCCTTCTTGCCTTGTCATCTCAGGAGAAGTTGCTAACCCAATAGAGTCTGGTTCCTTGTATAAGATGAAATTTTTACAAGTATGAATTTTAACAACATGCCCAGAAACCATACAGGAGACATTTTGGTAGAGTAATTGATGAGAACAGACAGGGATCTATCAGGAGGTAAAGGGTCTGGGTGTTTGTAAAACTGAATTTTAAGCAAACCTTTGGAGGGAACATAGGAAAGTAGGTTCTAAAGTAGGATTCAGAGCTCACAATGGGCTAGAGAACACACGAATCTGGGCCCATGCTTTGCAGTGTGTGGGAAAGTGGGGAAACAATTCAGAGATGTAGAATTTTATCTCCAGAGTGATATGTATGTGTAGAAAGAGAAAGAGAATTCCTTTTGTAGAAAGAGAAAGGGAGAGAATTCCTTTTATGTCTTAGGTGTCTTTAAAAATGTACATGCTTCAGATGATCACTTTCTCCCCTACTGATTTTCCCCACTGTCTGTGCATCTTCCGGCTTGCTGAGTCTCTCCTTTCCTTCTGGAGCAATAGGAACGCCAGCTCTTTCTTCGGACATTTATCTGGCATCTGCCTCCCTGTGGAGGGAGCTGACCCTTTTTTTCTTCCCTTCTCTAAGTCCCAGTTGTAGCTTTCATCTTCCCGCCCCGAGTGTGATTAGGGTGAAGAAAAGCTCATAAAAAAGAAAATAAAATGTCGGGTAATTACAGCCCATAATTTGTTTATCTTTAAGAAGCCCATGTTGGAGGAGCATTACTCACTCTGGGGATCGTGGCATAGGCAGATGGATTATTTATACTGAAGTATATTATCTGCTGTGATATTTATGATGAAATGAGTTTGCCAGCCATCATCTATCAGGTCATAAACATCTTACTCAAGCTTGAAAAATGGCTTTTAATATGGTCTTGTTGCAAGATTGGGATGGATGTGCGATGTGTGACTTTCCCACTTCTGCTCCCAGGAATGGGGGTGTGCAGGGCTATGTCCCAGGGTTGGAAGCCATGTCTGCTTACCTCATTTATAGCCCCCACCCCTCATCCATCCAGTGAGATCTTAGGTTCTTGAAAACAGAGTCCTTATCTTACTCATCTTTGCATCCCTTGTGTCAGGCACTTGGATGATTGTAAACAAATCAATACAATGGAATAAAATGAACTGATTCTGAGGGTGTTTAGATTCTAGATTCATAAATTCTTGGGAAAAACAGAATAAATACTTAGCATCACTTGAGATCTTTTATTGTTTTCATTCATTTATTCAATCATGCATTTGCTCACTCATTCAACAAATGCTCATCAAGAACTATTGTGTGCAAGGCTCTGTACTTGGAGCTGCGTGGGCTAAAATGATAAATGAGACATGGCTTCTACTTTCAAGTAGCTTGTGGTCTAATATTGAAGGTAAGAGAGAAATAAATGGTACAGAGAAGACAATAAAGCCATTAAAATGCTATGGATGTTCTGAAGAACAGATCACTTCTAGCTAGAGGCATAGGCAGGAGTCTTTGAATAAGATTAGAATGAATGGTGTTTTTGTTTTTTGTTTGCAAGTAAAATAAATCAAAGCTAATCTAGCTTTAGATGTTCACAGGGAGTAGGTTGTGATATCTTACAGAATCTAAGGAAGTACTCAACAATGAAGTCTCTGGCTGGGTGGGAATCAGAGATTCCTCAGGGGTCCCAGCAGTGGAAAGTATGACCCTTCTCATAAGAATTTCACTGTCAGTGGGGCACCTGGGTGGCTCAGTTGGTTAGGCGACTGCCTTCGGCTCAGGTCATGATCCCGGAGACCTGGGATCGAGTCCCACATCAGGCTCCCTGCTCGGCGGGAAGCCTGCTTCTCCCTCTCTCACTCCCCCTGCTTGTGTTCCCTCCCTGGCTGTATTTCTCTCTGTCAAATAAACAAAATCTTTAAAAAGAAAAAAAAAAAAAAAGAATTTCACTGTCAGTGTGATTCAGGGCCAAAGATTCTGTTTTACTGGTCCAACCTTCAACTTCTGGGACATATAATATGATTAACCAAGCTGTGTGTCGGGAGTTCAGCCCCTAAACCAATTAGCTGTGGCCAGACGAACTATCTGTAGAAACATGGCTGCCAAGACCCGCTTTGGGGAGGTTGAAAAGAGTTTCTAGAGAGTAAGAGATGCCTATAGATGTGTAAAACTTAGAAGTCTCTGGACATGGATATGAAGGATTCCTCAGGTATGGGGAGGTACAGGACTAAAAGCCTTCCCACGAGGACTCTAGGCTTTGGTTTCCATCTGTCCTTCTGTCCTCAGCTGTGGTCATTAATTCCCAATGCTTCTCTTCCAGATGGGGTTGTGTATGAGTGTATGCTTTTGTGGACCTGCATGTGAGCACAAGTGTAAGCCTGCACAAGTGTATGTGCATGTCTGGGCAGGTGTATGTGTGTGCACCAGTGTGAGTGTGTGTGTGTGGGCAGGCATGAGTGTGATTATGTTTTGGTCAGTGGGGGGCGGGGGAGATCACAATCAACAACACATCTGAAACTTCTCACTCCAAATGAGCTTCTTCTTGGCATAGCTTTTACATGCCTGTGTGAGATGAGTCCCCTGTCCTCCACTTGAGAAAATTACTAAAGACTAAATGCTCTCTTCTGTTAGCCCATCTTGTATCCACACCAGCCCCGACCTAGGAGTGAGGCAGGGGAGGCACACCTGTTCTGCAGCATGACCAGTTTCTTCATGCCCAAGGCCCTGATTTCTTTCCCACACAGGAATTCATTTCATCCTCTTGAACTTTCTCTATTTGCTCTTTATGATAATCCCCAAGTGAATATAGCCACCTCCCTCTTTCTCACCCCCTTTTCAGACAAAATTACTGGTTCCATCCATGTCTGTATGCTCCCTTTCCCAGCACCTGGACCCTTGGGCTGGTCTACTGTTCACATGTTGTGCTTCTCCACTTTTTTCTTGCTTCTCTTTATGCTCATGGAAGCCCCATATTTTCCCAATAGCTTAAGGAAGTGGACTTTGTTTCCTTCTCTTCACTGAGGATCAAAGAGAGATGGCTGCCTCTCCAGCAAGGATCTGTGTGTCTTAGCAGAGAAGTTGTTTGCAAAGGCTGGTGGGATGAGATAGCAGGCATGTGCAGTCCATGTGATGCCCTTCCTGGCATGAAGAGTAGACCCTATGAACTGGCACGAGCAAGAGTGCTGAATATGTATCCCTCTGGTCTCATGTTTATGGAGGAAATATGGTGGTTTGACTAAATTCTCACACTCTCCACAAACCCCCATTGTTACAATGGGAGAGAATAGGGGTCTTGACCACCTCTCTATGCCTTTTATAAAAGAGCCACCTGGCTGGATCTGCTGCTTTATTCCCCACTGGAGAAAGCTGGCTGCATGCATATCATGGCCATAGACCAGCAGCATAGGCCCTGATTTATTTATTTTTATTATTTATTTTTTAAAGTATAATTGACATGCAATATCCTATTAGTTTCAGGTGTATATTATAATGATGTGATATTTTTATACACCTGATATTTTATCAGTTGCAATTCATTTGTAAATTATTCACCTTCTAAGAGTCAGTGTTTGCTCAGGACAGCCCATCATCCCCACCATAAGGACTAAGTGAGGAACTGTTCTTTGAGGCTCTTGCGTAGTGCTTAGCATGTAATAGACATTTAAAAATGGAAGCCAACTGGACTTAATAATTACAGCTAGAAATGATATATGACAACTTCTTAGATAGGAGAGTTAGAGTTGGAGGTAAGGGGCCTTGTTGGGTGGCAACTGTCCAGGGGAAAAATGATGAGGGCAATAATGATCAGAATGGGGAAGAAGGCAGAGATTCAAGAACAGTTAGGAGGCCAAGTCTTCAGGACTTGCTGGTCGACTGGGTGTTGGAGGGAGGGAAAGAGAGGACCAAGGATGATATCCAAGATTTGTCTTAGCCAGCTGGGAAAATGATGGTGCAGTTAACAGCGAGTCTGTTAAGGGGAGAAGGAGGCTAATAATAATAACATGAATGCTAATATTCATAAAGCATTGAGTGTTGTATGTGTTGAGGTGGTTAGAAGACACCTGAGTGGGGACAGCCAGCCAGCAGGCAGTGCACCCTGAGACTGAAACTAAGGAGGAGGTGAGGATTGGGAGCATCACTTCTGGGCCACATCCAAGCCTAGAAATTAGCGATGACTGTAAACGTCCCTTCTTGACCTCACTAATCTTGTATGTTCCTTACTTTCTATTTGTATGCTTAGCAGAATAGCACTATTGTGCAGAAAACCAAATTGCCTGGCCTGGATTCCTTCTCCTGCCATGATGTTTCCTGTTTCATGCTGCTCCCTCCTTTTGGAAGGCCTTTCCAACTTTCTTCACCCAGCTAATTCTTTTTTTTCTTCAGATTTTATTTATTTATTTGACAAAGAGATCACAGGTAGGCAGAGAGGCAAGCACAGGAGAGAGGGAAACAGGTTCCCTGCTGAGTAGAGAGCCCGATGTGGGGCTCAATCCCAGGACCCTGAGATCATGACCTGAGCTGAAGGCAGAGGCTTTAATGCACTGAGCCACCCAGGCACCTCACACCCAGTTAATTCTTACTCAGCCTTCAAGATTCAGCTCCAGGTTCAGGGACAAATACTTAGGTCAAATTCTATGAATAGCCCTCAGGATTCCCATAGTCCTTGAGGCAGATATACCACTGTTTTTGACAACTCATCTTGAGTCACATCTGCAGATGGCTGTTGCTGAGTTTTCCTCTCCCCCTCCCTCCTTTCTTCCTCTTCCAGGTTTCTTTTTCTTTTGTGCCTGAAGTTTCACATGTTGCAGGGCTGAGTAGTGACTGCAAATCCAGAAGCTTCCCTCCCAGTGGGCTTCTGCATCGAGGTGTCCCTTGGCCATGCTTGCCCTGGGATTTCTCAGCCATTCCACTGTGATCTGCATTGGCTTATTGAAAGTCAATCACAAGTCAAAATGACAAACTCACATGGGAGAGCACGGGCGTTTGGGCCCAGCAGCTCTGGAATCAATACCTTTAATTGGTGAACTTAAACTGAAATAAAAATGGAAGGAAGGAAGGAAGGAAGGAAGGAAGGAAGGAAGGAAGGAAGGAAGGAAGGAAGGAAGGGGGAAGGACAATCTGGGGGGATAGACAAGTACCTAATGAATGCACAATGAAGTGATTATGGTGTGCAAAGGCTGTGGAAGCATGGAGGAGAGAACAATTTTCTCTGGTTGGGGAGAAAGATGGGTCGGGATCGCACAAAGGACTGAGAGGCGCTCCTGAGCTCAGATGGGACCAAAGACTATCCCGGGCAGAGATCTGCAGGCACAAAGGCGCAGGAGCACACACAATGCCTGTATGTTGGGGGATTATTGAGTACTTTGGCTCTGAGTAGCTTTATTTTCCAGTGCCCAATAGTCTAACTCCCTGAATATTTACTTTCTTTATTTGCTTTTAATAATTAAGCACTGAGGAAGTGGCTTTGATTGTCAATCTCACTCTCAGGGTTAATTAGATATTTCTAAATAACTTGCCAAATGCTTGCTTTTGTCCCAAGTTTTGGCTCCCCCTTTCTCTCCCTTTCCCCAAACACTGATTTCTCTGGAGAACTCTTGTTGGAGAATGACTAGACCTAATTATTCCAGATAATTAAGATCACTAAGCAAAGCAATTTAATTCTATTTCTTTCTTTCTCTCTCTCTCTCTCTTTTTTTTTTTTTTTGAAAAATGTTAATGCCTGCATAGCACACACCATCAATAAAACTCCTTTTAAAAGGTTAAGTTGGCCCAACACAATGTTGAATTGAGAATGACTGGGATCAAATGCAATCCAGTAAAGCTATTTAGCAGAGTAATGAAGTTTATTCGGGAACAAATGGCTTTTCCTTATCGGAGTTTGCTTTCACTGGAGGCGATGTTGAAGTGGGGAAGCACAATCCGCCAAGTCAGTGGTGTTTTCCTGCGCTCACCATCTGTTTGCCTTGTCTCACAACCCTCTGCCCCTTCCCCCTCCCTCTTAAGCATAAGGTCTTAGACTCTGGCCTTTTCCTCTTCCTCTTTCCCTTCCAAGACTATACTTGTCTCGAGTGTCCTACGCACCACAAATATGTGACAGCTAGGTCAGAACCAACGTGACAACTGTGGAGGAGGGTTGGAATATATAGTATTGAAAAACTGACCTGAATAATGTTGCCAACATTGAAACATTTGGAGATTTCTCATAGACTTAGTTTCTAGAAGCCTGGTATTCCTGCACATAATAATCAACTGAACAAGCCAGCCACTGTCCCCTTTAGACCAGGCATATGGGTCCCAACTTGCCAACAGCACCCCCCCCCATTTATTGTCTTCATGTATTACTCCCCTTGCTTGGCCCTGTGGCATTCAGAATTGAAATCCACAATGGAAACTGCTCTTTTCTCGTTCTCCCTTCCCCCTGATACCCACACTAGCATTTTCTCTTTTCTTGGGCAGATTTTAATTTTGTGATAAGATTTTAATTTTGTGATAAGATAACATTTGATGAAAGAAATCCATTTATTGAGGATTAAATGATTGATAGTCTGCTTAATCCCACCAGGGATAATACATTTCCAGATAGTTTTACCTGGACCTCACCTGGACCTCTCACTGTCAGGATTTGGGTCATGTGCCGAAGGAAAGTTAAGAATATCTTGTGTAGTGTCACAGGATTACTGTGGACATAGCCAGGTTTTTCTGGGTTGTCTTTGGACACCTCCACAGTTACAGCGTCCTTAGTGGACAGAGAAGGGGTTTTGCAGGCAAACAGATTTGGGTTTACATCTGGATAGTCACTATCTCTGGCGACCTCCTGGTTTCTGAGCCTCAGTTTACACCTCTGGAAACAGAGCTTGTTCTTGGGATTGTCAGAAGGTCCTTTTGAGCTGGTGGATAGTAATGTGCCGAAAACGTAGGAGCTACCAAAAAAATGTTCCTTTTTCCACTGTCGCTTTTCCTTTCCTTTGGGCCTGGGGATAGATATACTGAATGTGTCTGGATGACTACAGCATCACTGTCTGATTCTATCTTCGAGAGAGAGAGCACGAGGGACTAGGGGGAGTGGCAGAGGGAGAGGAGGAGAGAGAATCCTCAAGCAGACTCCCTACTGAGCATGGAGCCCGATGTGAGGCTCAATCTCAAGACCCTGAGATCATGACCTGAACTGAAATCAAGAATCAGATACTAAACTGACTGAGCCACCCAGGCACCCTTGTCTCATTTTTTATGTACATAGTATTATATTTAAAATAAACATCAGAAAACACATTCACCATTAGAAAAGCATGTACTTAAATTAATTGATTTGGTGATGTACATACACAGCCATTGACCTAGCTGGAAACTACGTGAAGCATAATTCATTCTCTTATTCATTTCTTATCAGCGTATCTATTAATTCAATAAACTTTAATTGGGTATAGTATTCATCAGCTTTTACTAGGTTACAATGTGGTTAGAAATAAACCCAAACTTCCATGACCTAAGACCAAACACTTACTTCTTCATCTTATGTACTGATCACAGGCCTGCTCTCCTTGTGATCCTGTTCCAAGATATGTTCTGGCTCCTGGGATCCAGGATGAATCTGGGACACGCTGCTCTTATGGCAGAGGAGGGAAGGGAGCAGGTGAAATCATGTAATGCCTCTTGAAGCTTTTTTTTGGAATTGGCTGTCACTTCCACTCACATCTTATTAGCTAAGCGAGTCATATGACCATGCATGATGTCAATGGGCAGGGAAACTACCCCTTCCCTTAGGACAACACCGCAGGTCAGGAGTGGTGGGGAACAATTGTTAATTCTCTTACAGAGAAGAGGGACATGGGTATTAGAATACCGTACTGTAAGTGCCGGGCAAAACAAAATGGGTGAGATATGTGCTGTGTTTTCAAAGAACTCACAACTCAGAGGGGAGGAGGGACCTGACAATCACAGTGAAATATGATTGATGGCTATACTATCTCACAATGAACACTGATCTAAGTTGTTTACATGTATTAAACAATTTAATTCTCATATAACTCTCTGAAGTAGAAACTGCTATTATCTCTACTGCATTTTTTAAGTGAGCAACATAGGCATCCAGCAATCAAGAAATTGAACTCAAGATCATATAAGCGAGGGGCACCGGGCCAGCTCAGTCGGTGGAGCATGAGACTCTTGGTCTTAGACTGAGAGTTCAAGCCCCATGCTGGATGTAGAGATTCTTAAAAATTAAAAAAAAAAAAAAATCTTTCCTTTCTTTTTAAGAAAGGATCATACAAGCACTATGCAGCAGAGACTAGACGCAAGCCCGGTCATCTGCCTCAGGTATCTGTTTCCTTGACCATGGCATCGGACTGCTGGCCTGGGTGTGACAATGGAGTGCCACAGAGGCTCTGGTGGTAAAGGCTGTGGAGGAGGGGCACGGTGACTGAGGAGGGGCACTTAAAGACTGAGGAGGAGTTAGCCAGCTGGAGGAAGAGTCCTCCTGATGGGAAGGAAAGAAGAGACAGAGGCACAGAGTGGAGCCATGTTTTGGGTGTGGCACAAGAGCATCAGCATGCTGCTGAAGCCAGAGAGGGTGGCAGAGTCAGGGAGGGGTCAGAGACTGGGTTGGCTTTTATTTTGAAGTCACTGGGGAGCCATTTAGGGTGTATTTGGGAATATAGGGTAGAAGTGGGGAGACTAGCTGGAGACAATTGCAGTATGCTCCTCTATCCCCTTCCCCAAAAGGGACTTCCTATTAGGAAATGACTTCTCTGATTTGCATGCTCATTTTTTCCTAGCTGTCAGCCTCTGTGTCCCTGGGGCAGGGGTGCCGAGTATGAAGCTGAGGGTGGGGGCCCCGTGCGGTTTGGAGAGCCAGCCCATCTGACGTGGCTTGCCGTCTCTCCCCCTGCATCACACCGTACCATCCTCTGCAGGTCTGCAGACCCACCGAGCATTTCTGTTTTGCCTCAGAAGCAGGACGTTGGCGGCTTTATTTTTCTCAAGGGTATCGCGCTGAATGTTATTTATTGTTCTTACTCTGAATTCAGTGGTGTCTTTTTTTCACATTCCTTCTGACAGATGATTTGCTCTTGCACAATTAACAGACTGAAGGCTGTGTTCCATCTCCTCACGGGCTCCCACTGGCACCCTTGGGAACATAGGAGGAGAAAAGCTTTCTTCTTGATCCTATTACTGTTGCCCGGCATCGAGAAGGATTAATTAACCCACCAGGTTTTGCTTCATTACCAGGAAGAGCCCATGAGAGTAGAATTCAAACATGGGAGATGTGAAGCGCCAGAGAGCCCTTCTAAGACTCAGCCGGACCGCGTGGCACAGTGGCTTGAGGCGGGGCAGTGACCTGGTGCAAGCCACAAGCTCTCTCTGCCCTTGTGTACCATCCTCAGAATTCATGCCTCAGCTCACAAGATCGGCCGTGTACTCTGACCTGAGCCCCAGAGAGGCCAGTCAGAAACAGAAGCTTCTCGTCCCTCAGAAGCTCACTGTCTAGCAGGAATTGGGGAGCTGAATCATACCTACTTCCCGGGGTTGTGAGAATTCATTAAATGTGGTACCAAAGTGCTTTGTAACGAAGCATTGTATAATTGTTGCTGTCACTTTCACATTGATATTCAAACGTTCTAACAATTACTGCACAGCTGTTAGGGCAGAGGACTCTACCTGGAGCTAAAGGTCATGTGAAGGAATATGGAGACATTGGCTCTGCTGTGCGGAGGGTCAGGACGCGGGGGGTGTCCAACAGCTTCACACCTGAGATAGTTTAACCAAAAAATCAGGGCCTCAAAGAAGTTTCATGTTACATGCTAACCATGGCTGGTTGGCTGTGGCCCTCTGGAGTATCATGCTGAAGGTATCATGGCTTCTGAAGCTCTTTCTAGGCTCAGTTTAAAAGGATGGAGGAGATAAGGGGACGCCTGGGTGGCTCACTTGGTTATGCATCCGACTCTTGGTTTTGGCACAGGTCGTGATCTCAGGGTCGTGGGATGGAGCCCCACCAGCAGCTCTGTGCACAGCAGGGAGTCTGCTTGGGATTCTCTCCCTCTGCCCTCCCCCCCGCTCATGCACGTGCATGTTCTTTCTCTCTAAAAAATTTTAAATAAAATATATAAATACAATATTTCAAATGATATAGCTGATTAGAGATAAATTCCATGGTCACAAGCTTGGCTAGTGTAGTACTAGATATTTATAATGCGTGATACTAGGTGGAACACTGGATGATAAAAATAACTGTTATAGTAATTCAGCAAAAGTTGGGCTTTTGTGATTAGCAAGTGATGTAGAAGAGTTGGTTGAAAGTTGAGCTTGGCCTTGAATTATGGGCAGAATTTCAGGGAATGGTTGCAAAATGCAGATCACCGAGGTGGAAGGAGTGGATGGTACATTGTAGAAAACCCTGAACAGAGTCAGGAGGCCTGATTGAAAGCCTGGGTCTCCCGGAGCTGAGCCATGTGGCTTGTGGTGCTGTAGCCCTATGATCTCAGAGTTTTCATATATAAAATTACACAGCTTGACCTGATGTGCTTCAACATTCTTTCTAATTCTGCAAAACAGAGCATCTGTGGGCTAGATGAGCCTTTATCAAATTGTACTTTAAGGAACAATGGTTCCATTAGCTGCTCTGTGAAAAATGAGTTTCATCATCAAATAATTTGGGGGAAATTCTGAATTCTATAGACTATTGATTCTTATTCCTCTCCCTCCATTTTTTCTTGAATCAGCTTCAAGAAAGGTCCTTAGAGTTGGGGTTAGTTTTTATTACAATTTTTATTATGATGGTAGTAAAGATGGGAAAAGGTGTATTCCACAGACATTTCAAAGTATAAATCAATAAAACTTGGTGATTAATGGCAGGGAAGTAATGAAGGAAAGAGTCAAAACAAAGGTGACAAGTGTCTCAATCTAGAATATGGTTGAAATATGCCAAGGGAGTATTGATTGAAAAAGAGAAGTCGAGCCAGGTTTGGGGACATGGAACAGAGTTGGGAGGTGGAGAGGGCCATCCTGCAGCCCAGATGCTTCATGGATTTCATAGAAGAGATGCACCTAGATTGCTCACAAACACAGATATTTGTTGCAAATGTATAAGAAAGGGTGCAGAAGATGAGGTCATTATCTCAACAGTCACATGGTGTTTTGATCTAGAGTGACCAACCATCTTGATTTGTCCATACAAGACTTTCAGTTCAAAACTGGGCAAGTCTTAGGCAAGGAGAATTGGTTACTCTATTAGGGTATTAGTTTCCTCACTCTAGGGTGGATAGCTGGATTCATCATCAAAGGACAATTTATTTGTTGCTAGCAATTTTTGTTGAGGAAGGATTCAAGAGAGGGATGGAGAGGGAAGAAATAAGGTGAGCAGAGAAAGAAGGGGGAAAGGGGAGGGGAGAGAGAGAGGAAGAGGGAGAACGGATTGTCAAACCAGACTTTCTGACCCCACCTCGTACATTAGTAGGTTCATTATTGCAGCTGAAAGGATAGAGCATGTAAACAGCACATACATTTACTTTAACAGGGATGCTGTCAGCTTCCCCTCCTGGACTCTACCGGAAGGTGCGGGAGATAGAGGGTCCTGTCACTTCAGATAGCTCTTTGACTTCCAACCAACCAACTGGCATTTTGCAATGTGAATGTAATTTCACAGAGAAGAAAGTTCAGCTGGAGGGTCTGAAGCCCAGGCTAGCCTGACCACAGAAGGAGGCATTGAGGCTGGAAGTTAGGAGACCCAAGTCCTATCTTCTTCTCTTTCTATGCTGCATTGTGTGATCACGGGCAAGTGGCTTAACTTCTCTGGATTTTGTTCTTCTAGCCTTTCAAAGGATGCAATGACCCTCTCTCTTTTTGCTGGGAGGAGCTAAGGAAGAAATTACTTAGCACAGGGAGAAGAGGGCTGATGCCCGCCCATTCCAGCCTATTGTCCATGCATGGTCTAGTCTCCCACAAAGCCCTTCCTTCCTTCCTTATTGGTCACTAGGGACTTCCAATCTCCCTGAGCTCTAACAGGAGCCACCCAGCTAACTTCAGACGTTATGATGTGATATAACCAGTGTGTATATAAGAAGAGCCCACAGGGTCTCCCCAAACTGCAAGTGAGTTAAAGCTCAGCCCTGGGAGAGTCCAGCTGGGGATGAAATGAACTTTTGGTATTCAGGGCTTATCCTCAAAGGCAGGCTGGAACTTGGAGCACAAGGTGGAGGTGGAGGTGGCAGGTCAGCCCTAGGCAAAAATCATGCAGTAGAAAAAACCTGTCCTCAGGATTAGATCCAACATCTAGGCAAGTGAGTGATCACAGCTGGAAGTTATAGTCAGGAGAGTATGTTAAAAGGGATCAGAGCTTTATCAGAGGAATATCTGGGAAGTAGAGGAGGAGGAATAGCTGGGAGCTGCCAAGAGTACAAGACTAGGAACCGGGGCGTGAAGGCAACGTTGCCACAAGCAGTGTTGCAGGCAACAAGCACTGCACACAACTCCATGAGCTGCATCTGAAAAAGCTGGAAAATACATTTGAAAGATGAAGTCCAAGGTTACATCTTTTACGCTGAATCTTATCCTTTGGGGACCCAAGATTGTAATGAGGTATAGGTACCGTTAGGTGGCGCTGCACGAATGCTTTTTTTTCCCCCCCACGCCTCCTGTTCCTGAAGGAATCGTGCTATGGACTTTTCTCCTAGCCCAGTCTACAAGCAACTGACTTTCATCCCCTCCCTGAGCATCTACAGAAGAGCTTTCGCACCCGCGAGTGCCTGCTGCACGTGAGCGCAGGTGTGCTTGTGTGTGATCTGCGCCTGTGCGCAGGTGCATATGTGCCCATGGATGTGCGCTTTTACTTCAATGTCAGTGACCAGCAAATGAGGCAGCAGGCACACTCCCGCAGCAACTGACCGCGCAGGACCACACTCTGTGAAAATGGATTGCCTCTGTCTTTCTGCTTGATCTTCGCTGGGGAAAAAGAACTAAATTAGATTTCAAGGCGAGCTCCTCAGCAGCCCCTTTCAGAATAAGCACATTTGCATAGAAGACGCTGAGTATTCTGGTTCACAAAGGCCACCTGTTTCTTTTGCTCTAGATAGACTGGACTCCTTTCTACCCCTACTTCTTTGCCTCTGCACTAGGGTCCTGTGGCTGCTGTAGGCTGCTCCCCGTCCTGCTCTGCTCTCTTGGGCTATTAGTCACACTGTCCACCAGCTTCCTGCCACAGTATGGGATTTCTACCAGCTTCCTATCCCCTGGAACGAAACCAGCCTTTCTCCATTTATCCAGGCTGCGCTAAGGCTCACCTTGGTGGCAGGGCAAGAGGGTGCACATTTTTGTTAATAAGCTACATCAAAGAGAATGTGTTGTTCCAAAATGCCACAGGGGGAAAGAAACATTTAAAACTGCAGCAGAATAAATTCCATTTTGGCCTTGGAGCTCATCCTTTCAAGCAATTTTGCTCAATCTTCTATTGGTCAAGCTGAGTGCGCAGGCGTGCCTTGAGTTTCTACCTCACATGAAGCACTGGGTGGGCTAAGGGCCACAGGAGAGGCCCAGTTGGTGAAACTCAGTCATGGTTTTGCAGTAGATTTTGCCAGTTAGAGATCTGCTAGCTCTCCTGACCCCACAAACATGCATGCTATGCTGGCTGGCACACATGTGTGCAACACACTCGCGTGAGTGGGCCCAGGTCAGGCATAGCTCCCTGCTGTATGGGCTCAAATGCACACATTTCCTTCCCTGTGTGAAAAAACTGTAACAGAAGAGTGAGTGAGGTTGCAGGAATGCTGCTAGTGAGTCTGCTCCATTTTGCACATTCGTAAAATTTGAAGCTGTTTAGTCTAATAGATGAAAATGGTACCTAAATAGCTACCATAGGAAGTAAGGGAAGAAACAACATCTAGTGAATTCTGGGCTTAGGGGAGGGAGAAATTGCAGCCAGCTGGGAGTTGGAAGATGGGCGCTAGGTGGGCACCATCATTTTTGATGGATAGATAAACTTTTTTAAAAGTTTTTTTTTCAGCTTTATTGCACTATAATTGACAGATAAAATTGTATTGTACACATAAAATCATAAAATTAATATTTAATGTGGTGACTTGAGAGAGGTATACATTGTGAAAAGATTCCCACCATCTAGCTAATTAATATATCCACCACCTCACATATTTATCATTAAAAAATTTTTTTTATTTATTCATTTGAGAGAGAGATTAGGCAAGAGCATGAGCTGGGGGAGGGGCAGAGGGAGAGGGAGGCGCAGACTCCTCGCTGAGCAAGGAAGCCCCATGCAGAGCTCGATCCTAGGACCCAGGATCATGACCAGAGCCGAAGGCAGCTGCTTAACCCACTGAGCCTCCCAGGTGCCCCTATTTATCATTTTAAATTTATTTATTTATTTATTTTGGTGAGAACATTAAATTTCTACTCAGTTAGCAAATCTAAATTACATAATATAGGCAGTCAACTACAGTTACCATGTTTTACATTAGGTCCTCGGACCCGATTCTTCTTACGGTGAAAGTTTATGTTCTTTTACCAAACTTTCCTTATTTTCCCCACACCCCCAAGCTCCTGTCAACCACATTTCTATTCTAGTTCTGTGAGTTTGAGTTTGACTTTCCTTTTTTTTTAATCCCACATATAAGTAGTACCAAGCAGTATATTTCTGTCTGGGTAATTTCACTTACGATTATGGCCTCCAGATCCGCCTGTGTTGTCACACATGGCAGAATTTCCTTATTATTATTATTTTTTTAAGATTTTATTTATTTGACAGAGAGAAACACAGCCAGAGGGGGAACACAAAAAGGGGGAGTAAGAGAGGAAGAAGCAGGCTTCCCGCCGAGCGGGGAGCCCGATGTGGGACTCAATCCCGGGTCTCCGGGATCATGACCTGAGCCGAAGGCAGTCGCTTAACCAACTGAGCCACCCAGGCGCCCCAGAATTTCCTTATTTTTATGGCTGAATAACATTTTGTTCTATCTGTCACATTTTCTCCATCTGCTCATCCACTGCCCAATACTGGAGTTGTTGCCCTGTGTTGGCTGTTACAAGCAAGGCTGCAATGAGGAATGGGGTGTAGCCATCTGAGGCAGTGATTTCTTTTCCTTTGCATGTATACCCAGATGTGGAAGTGCCGGCTCATATGCTAGTTGTATGTTTAATTTTGTGAGGAACCTCTAAAATGGTTTTCATAGTGGTTGTACAAATTTACATTCCCATCAACAGCACAAAATTATTTTTTCTCCACATCCTTGCCAACACTTAACTCTTATGTTTTGAGATAGCATTCTAACAGTAGTGATGGGATATCTCATTGTGGTTTTGATTTCTGTTTCCCTGATGATGAATGATGTTGAGCACCTTTTCATGCACTGATTGGCCTTCTGTATGTCTTTTTTGGGAAAATGTCTATTCAGTTCTTCTGCCCATTTTTTGTTGCCTTTTTTTTTCCTATTGAGTTATATGAGTTCTTTACATATGTTGGATAGTAACCACTTAATGGACTCATAGTTTATAAATACTTTCTCCCATTTCATAGGCCACCTTTTCGTTTTCTTAATCATTTCCTTTGCTGTGCAGAAGTAGTCCTGCTCGTATATTTTTGCTTTTGGTGTCAAATCCAAAAAATCATTACCAAGACCGAGGTCAAAGAGCTTACCACCTGTGTTTTCTTCTAGACATTTATGGTTTCAGGTCCCACACTCAAGTCTTTGTGTTGATTTTTGTGTATGGTGTAAAAGAGAACTCCCATTTTCCTAATACCATTTATTGAAAAGACTGTCCTTTCTCCCATTGTATATTCTGGGCTCCTTTTTCATAAATTAATTGACCATATATACATGGGCTTATTTCTGTTCCATTTATCTATGAGTCTGTTTTTATGCCATCATACTGTTTTTGTTACTATAACTTTATAATATAGTTTGAAACCAGGACACCTGATGTTTCCAGCTTTGTTCTTCTTTTTCAAGATTGTTGTGGCTATTTGGGATCTTTTGTTGTTCTATATATAGATTGTTTGTTCTATTTCTGTGAAAAAATGCCATGCTATTTTGATAGGGATTGGATTGAATCTGTGGATTGCTTTGGGTAGTGTAGACATTTTAATGGTATTAATTCTTCCAATTCATGAGTCCAGAATATCTCCATATATTTGTGTCTTTTTCAATTTCTTTCATCAATGTCTTGTAGTTTTCAGTGTGTAGATCTTCCCCCTCCTTGGTTAAGTTTATTCTTAGGTATTTTGTTCTTTTTGCTGCAATTGTAAATGAGATTTTTTTTTCTTCAAGACATTTTAAAAATCTTTATTGAGATATACTTCAAATACTATAAAATCCACTCATTTAAAGTATATAATGCAATGGTTTTCAGTATATTCACAACAGTATGCAACTATCACCAAATCCTATCACCAAATCTAAGTTAAAATATTTTTGTCACCACCAAAGAACCTGTTATTAATGAGCAGTCCCCCTCTTTCTCACCCACCCCTGCCCACCACTCTCCAGCCTCATTAAATTATGTTCTGTGTCTATAGATTTCCCTACTCCAGACATTTCATATTAATGAAGTCATACAATATGTGGTCTTTTGTGACTGCCTTCTTTCACTTAACATGATTTCAGGGTTCATCCATGTTGTGGCATGTATTTTCTTCATTTCTTTTTATAGCAGAATAAATCCATTGTATGGATAAACCACATTTTGTTTTTCCATTTCTCAGTTGATGCACATTTGGGTCATTTCCACTTTTGACCACTATGAGTAATGGTCCAATGAATGCTCATGTACAAGTTTTGATGTGAACAGAGGCTCTCATTCTTCTGGGTGTCTACCTAGGACTGCAATTACTGGGTCACATGTTTATCTCTATGCTTAACTTTTTGAGAAACTGCCAAACAATTTCCCAAAGTGTCTGTGCCTTATTACGTTCCCACCGGCAATGAATGAGGGCTCCAATTTCTCCATAACCTTGTTATTGTCTGTCTTTTTGATGATAGACATCCTGGTGGGTGTGAAGCAGTATCTCATTTGATTTTGATTTGCATTTCTCTAATTACTAATGATGTTGAACATCTTTTCATGTGCTTTTGGACATTTGTGTTTGTGTTTGAGAAATGTCTATTCAAATCCTTTGCCCTCTTTTTAATTGGGTTTGGTGTCTTTTTATTATTGAATGGATGGACGAATTTTTGAGAGGCAGAGTACAGGAGTAAAAGCTTAGAGATGGAGAAGGTGGATGCTAGCAAAGAATAGGAAATTAAACGGGATGGCTGGGGCATAGCATGGCACAGCAAATGTGAATCCACACCTAGCAGAGACAGCTGTCAAACATCTCTATTTATTTACCAAGTGGCAACAACAAAGAGACTAAATATGATAAAGAACCTGTTTATCCAGAACAAACAGGATAAACTCCTCATAAATAGAAAGTAATACCACCCTTTAAATGGACTGGTCACTGATTTAGGAATGTTATATGTGATCTGTTTTATTCCTCCATTCTATGACTCACCCCGTTTTTCAGATGAGGGAACTAATGATCAGAGGAATGAAGTAACTGGTCCCAGGTCACTTAACTAATAAATGGCAAAGGTGAACTTCAAAACCATTCTGTCAGCCCATTAAGTACAAGAGAACTACAGTGTGCTAGTTGGGAGGTAAAATTAGAAAGGAAGGCTTGAGATCTTGTGGTACAGGGCCTTGACTATTCAGGAAAAGTGTCTATGCTTAATTTGCAGTCATGGGATAGCTGCCATTTATTAGTTAGGGAGATTGGGAGCTACATTTTGAAGACATAGAACAGTGTAGTAGGGAATGGGGAAGGCCAGAGCTAGGAGGAAGGTTAGGAAGCTATTAAAGTAGCCCAGCTGAAGTCTACAGAGGACAAGGACCATAGGAACAGGAACCCCGGGCAGGAAAACAGACATGCACTGGTGTGCTGGAGTCCGCTTGCACTGGCTCACGAGAGCTAGTTATTAAATTTTCAGCCAATTGTTAAATGGTGACTTTATTATGAATTAAATTACATCAATGTACAATTTAACGTTTTACTTTAAAAACAGGTAATAGATGCCCCAAAGTCATGGCTTCCTAATGATTTTGCTGCATTTTGCTATTATCTCTGCTCTTGAGGCTATTTTCATCTCCTTTCCTGTGTAGCGGAAATGCCCTATGAACAGTTCTCCCCAGCTTCAGTGACATTGCGATAGGACCTTGATGTTGGCCATGATAGAGTATTTATGACACCCAAACTGACAAATCAGTAAGTCAGGGGTTTTCTTTGGGGGGTGGGCTGCTGGTCTTTAAAGGTTTACCAGCACTCCACTGGGGAACAGAGGTGTTGGGGAGACAGACTGTGTAGAATCCGGTAGTTCTGTAGATAGATGTAGTGTAGGCCGAGATGTGTCAGGTTTCTGGTCCATGACACATGCCTGGAAGAGCTGGCTGCCCCCAGGCACATGAGGAATGTGGGACATGGAGCAGTGGGAAAGACAGATTGACCAGGAATGATTCCTCCAGCAGGCAGGTCTGGTTCAGGCTTTGAGCTCCGAGGAAGGATAGGTGCAGGAACGGTGGTACACACAGGACACCTAACTTAAGTCTTTGCATACTTCATTGGTCACCAGATTTCTCTAGCCACAGGACAATGGGTAGAACTCTCCAGGGCAAAGACTGTTTATCTGTGTCTGAACACTTACTTCATGGGGGTCTGCTAAGTGCTAAGTGACAGGATTTGAACTGAATTCTCTTTTCTGGGAATCAGACTGGAACCACTGCTCTCCATCTTTCTCAGACAGGTTAGAAAAAAAAATGACAGGGTCAAGGTCTCTGGGGATAGCTGGAGCGGTGGGAATCCAATGTCTACTTACAACTAACTGTCAGAACTTGGACAAGTTACTTAAGTGCTCTAAGCCTCACTTTCTCATCTGTTCAATGAGAATGTTGGACTAAGAGCTTTCCCAGCTTGGGTTCTATGAGCCTTTGCCCTTCATACCATGTCTCCTTGATGTCTCCTCAACTGCTGGGCAGGCTTGTCTGAGTTCTAGGGCTCTGCTCCCAAGATGGTAATTTATGAAGTAATCATTCATCTGGCCATCATTCATCAGGTGAGAAAGGAGGACCTGTGATCCTGTCAGCCTAAGTAAAGCCCCACAGAAGGGTTTTATCAAATGAAATGGGACGGATGGATGGCGGGCTTCCCAGTGTCAGGGAAATATTGGTTCAGGCAAATATATGATCTATCACATGAATATCGCAGAATCTGTTGCAAATAGAGACACTGCAGTATGGAAAGTGTCTTTTATATGATGAAGGATGGCTTTTTGGTGCCGCATCATTGCAATGAGAAGTGATGCACAGAGCCCCAGCCTCACTCCCAGAGCCTTGCTTTATGGAAACAATGATGCTCTTTCATTACCGCAGGTAAGTGGAGAAGTGTACAATGATGATCCTAATAAAATCAGAGGAAAAGAGACAGTGGAGCTTCCCCATGGATCCAGAGTTGCCTGGGACGAGGAAGGGTGCAAGTCTACTAATTGCATTTTTTCAGAGCTGCCTGCTGGAGGGAATTTTGAGGTCACAGCTGATTCCCCGCATTGTCTCTGTTGCATGACAGTCAGTGAGCACACAGGAGCCCTTTATCAGGCCTCAGTTGTGCAACTTATTGTAATCACAGATGAACTAATGCACTATAATGGTATTTGAACATATAAACCAATGATACAGGAACTGGGCTCAGAGAGGTCATGGAGCTCATTGAGGCTATTCTGCTGTCTGGCACAAGGGCTAAGATCAGGATTCAAGCTTCCTAAATAAATAGTCCAGTTGATTTTCACCATAAGCCAATTTTGAAGCACAATACAAAGCCCACATCAGAAACCCTCCATACCCCACTGGAAAATCTCCAGCACTATGCTTCAGCCATACTAGTGTTAAAGAAAGAGACTCTTGTTTGCCAGCCTTTCTACTGTGGGTTTGAGAGGGCACACCTGCTTTTCAGTCTTGGCTGTGCTGCTTTCTATCTTGTGTATTCTGAATACTTGACTATCTCTAAGCCTCAGTTACCACATCTATAACATGGAGATGAATTCATTCCAGGTGTATTAATTGAGCATCTACTATATGTCAGGTTCTATGATACAGATGCCGATAAGAATAGCACCTACCTCACAGGTGTTTTGGCAAACATGAAATGAGACAAGTCAAGTCCTATGCATCATGGCTGGTCAATGACAAATATTCAGTTGGGATTGGCAATCAACATAGGTCAAGTTACTCTACATGTCCTTATTTCCCTCCTTTTTTTTTAAAAAAAAGATTTTATTTATTTACTTGATAGAGAGAGAGAGATCACAAATAGGCAGAGAGGCAGGAGGAAACAGGCTTCCTGCTGAGCAGAGAGCCCAACACGGGCCTCGATCCCAGGACCCTGAGATCATGACCTGAGCCGAAGGCAGAGGCTTTAACCCACTGAGCCACCCAGGTGCCCTTTTTCCCTCCTTTTACATATAGTTATTTGAGGACTTGATAAAATCTTGGGGTTCATGAATGAATAAAATATAGTCCCTGTTATTGACAAGGTCTGTCTTATGGCACAGGTCATCCTGGGTTTGAATCCCATCTTTGCTACTGGCATAAGCATATGGGCTTTGTGGGGTGTCAAAATCATATATATCAAAATCTAGTCCACCGCCTTGAACACAGTTAGCATTCAGTTAATGATGCTCTCATTATTATATTATCATTACTATCAGGTTATTATTAGACAGATAAACAGATACTTTCAATGCAATGAGAAGATACTAGAGGGAACTAAACGGAAAGAGTCCCCTGAAAGAACCAACCACAGAGCTGGTTCTTGACAGGTACCTTGAAATTGCGCTGGAAGAAAAGGGAAAGGAGATGTGCCAGAACAGAGAGAATAGAATTTGTAAAGAGTGGAATGTTCAGGGAGGAGGACAGGTTCTGTGTGGCTGAAGGAAAGGACCATTGGAGAGGGTATAGCAAAGCGAGGCCGGAAAGATGGGACAACACTGTCGAAGGTCGTAGAAGTTACTAAGGAGTCTTGTGGAAATTGGCAATGGGAAGTCATGGCAGATGTACAAGGGCATATTTTGGGATGAGAAACCGAGATCAGGCTTTGAATGCCTGTAGCAGGCTGCTTTCATCCCCCCTCACTCATCAAACTAAATTCCCAGGCAATGGCATTGAAACTTAGAGTGCCACGCCTGGGAAGGTCTACGCTCACCATGCCCCTCTGCAGGGCCCTGCTTCCCCTGGAGCTTCATTGAGCATCTGAATTCACCTCCAAAGGCAGAAGGAAGAAAAATTCTGCACCAGGCTCTTTGGCCAATGCTTAGCAGAACTCAGTTTCCAAAGTGTACACGTTCTGGAGACTCAAGGCTCAGGCAGTGTTCCTGGGGTTGAGGCTCCATGCATGACATGGGAGATCCCACCTTTCAGTCTCCCTGGGGTGGGAAAACAAGGAGAAAGCAGACAGCAGCAAAATCTCTCCTGCAGGATGACGGAGTTAGGGAAATTTCAGTGGCTCCTTGTTCTTCCTCGGCTTCTCTTTCATCGCCGGATGTTGGGGCATTTCCTGAGGGCCGCCTTTCTGTTCTGCATTAATGATGGACTGTTTTCCACTTACCCCTTTGAGATTGTAACACTGTTATTAACTTGTCAACAGGTTTCCCCTCCATTTTAATTACTGTCACTCCGCAGCAGATGGTGGAACACGGACACAGCTGATTTCCAAACCGCTTCTCTCCTTCAGGAGTGGCTCTTTCCCCTTTGCTGGCAACCTCTCTGAGCGAAAGTCACATCGTCTATGTGGCATCTCTGCTGGCCCAGTTCTCCCTCTCAGCTTCCTTCTATGGCCTTGCTTTCCCTTGCTGCTCCTGGGAGTATCTGAAGGCATGTCAGACTTCTGGCCACAGACGGCAAAGACTGGCTTTACCGAGCAGAGAACCTAGGTCCTGCCCTGCGTCTCCTTTCTCTCTTCTTAGGAACGAACTGCCTTGATCCCTTGTAAAAAGGAAGTGAAGTCTACTGGTATCAGCCCTCTGATTTGTTGTCCTAAAGCTTCCAAAGCCTCTGATGTTCCATGGAACCCGGGGCCTCACAGCCCAGCTGGGTTCTCCTTGAGATCAAGGCCCCTCCTGACTCCCCAGACTAGAAATAGGTACATGTCAGCAACCAGCCCTGAGAAGATGGGAAATTTGCTTTCTCGGGTAATCCTTATCAGTAAAGTCTGATTAGGATCAGACTTAGGATCAGTAACACTGGTTAGTGGTCACTTACTGAAGCTAATTTATTTTGCCCCTTTAAACAAACGCTTTCAGGGTACTTTCAGGGTAATAACCTCCATCATGGTGGCAGAGGAGGGAGCCTTGTGGGCAGACAGGCCTTTTGGGCTCCTGAGCTGCGTTTACTAGGTAGGCAGCTGCCTCCTGCTGCTTCTGCCTGCTTGGCTTTTCCTCTGGCTTTGCTGGGAGAATGGACACAAGGTGACGGAGCGTGCTATGCATCTCCAGGTTGTTCTGATATGGCTGAAGAGAGAAGTGGCTTCTCGTTTCTAAGATTCCTTCAGTCAGGACCTTGGAATTAGTCTCCTCTTATCTGGGTTGCCATCTCATTTTGCAGAGATAATGCGACTCCCCAAATAAATCATAACATTCCTGAGGTCAGGGCCATGTACCTGTGTGTTCTGCAGATCGTGTTAGTGGGTGATCCTTGTTCAAGGTCAGAGACAGTCTTTATTTGGATAGTCGTTTTATGTCATGGTTTCAAAACTCTGTGAGGACAGGTGCCATGACTGCCATCTTGCAAATGAGGAGGGAGAAAGGTTGACATTCATTGGTCGGGGCCCAAAAGCTAGGAAGTGGCAGAATCGGGATTTTGAACCCATCTTGGCAAATCCTGTGCCGTTTCTCCCACGTCAGACCAAACGGCGCAAGCTCTGGTTCCCTTGGCTTCCAGGCTATATGATGACCCAGTCTGTATCTCAAGTTCTTCCTCCTGAACTTGGGAGCCTTAGCTGTTAGTGATCAGTGCTGATCACAATGAGCCAGTAGAGGGGAGAGTGCTGGGAGAGACTTTGAGAGCAGGCATCTGGGCTCACAGTCTGATAGCCCTGCTTTTCCAGCCTTCCTTAATTTTGATTTTACTTTGTTTCAAAGATATGCGTGTACACAGTCTTTTTCCATTGAGCTACAAAATCAAAAATGTAATTTGAGGGACAATCTTCTCAATTCCCCCAAGGACGATGCATAACTGTACCACCCTACATGCACGGGGAAGAAATTAATTTGTCATATGCAATGATGTCTTAGGGCAGTGGTTTTCAAACTGTGGCGCTGGACTCCCTGGGTGTCCCTCAGACCCCCTCAGGAGATGCCTGAGGTCAAACGACTTTTCATGCTAATACTAAAACATTATTTTCCTTTCTCACTGGGTTGATATTTGCATGGATTTTGGAAGAGTTGTGGGGCATGAAACTGCTTGAACCTTAGCATGAATCAGCAGTGGCCCCAAACGGTACCCAGAATCATATTTTTTACCACCACACACTTGCTGAAAAAAGAAATTAGGTTTCCTCTCAGAATTCTTCCTTAGATCCTTAAAACAATTTTTGTGTGACTAAGTAATGAGAGTTTATAAGGTATGTCTGGAGCATAGCCAGGTACCATGAAAATCTTGAGGAAAAGTTGTTGTGTGATTATTTGAGCTGCGGGTGAACCAGCAGCTTTTTCTAAAGAACAACATTTCTACTTGGAACAATGACTGATGGACAAACTATCATTGTTCACATTTGGGTATTGAACAGGTATTTTCTTTTTTTTTTTTTTTAAGATTTTATTTATTTATTTGACAGAGAGAAGCACAGCGAGAGAGGGAACACAAGCAAGGGGAGTGAGAGAGGGAGAAGCAGGCTTCCCGCCAAGCAGGGAGCCTGATGTGGGACTCGATCCCGGGTCTCTGGGATCATCACCTGAGCCGAAGGCAGTCGCTTAACCAACTGAGCGACCCAGGTGCCCCTGAACAGGTATTTTCTAGAAAATGCATAACGTGGGCCCATCATCCCAAGGAAAACAACTGACAGTACTCTTGCCTAAGGTAAAATTGAGCTTTGAAATGAAAATTAGAGTTTAGAAAACCTATATGTATCAGTGTAGGCTCCAGAGTTTCCCAGTTGTTAAAGATTTTTCTGAGATCGATGGTGATGTTAATGGTTGTATGATTGTTTTTAGTATTGTATAATGAAATATGTCAACATTTGGAAGATATGCATAAGTTAGTAAATAAATATTTTTCAAATGACCAAAGCATACTGTTATAGAGGTATGCATGGATCAAAGAACCATTCAAAGTACAAGTTAGGCCAGTGGATAACAGAGTACAGAAAATTCACTGACATGATTTCAGATTCCATGTTACAACTAAACTTTAAGGAACCATCATTTATTACATTTTGGTGTGGAATCGAAGAATATCCCCAGTTATTAGAAAGGACCATATAGTTATTCTCCTTTTGTGTGGCTGGATTTTCTTTATCTATTTTGCCACAAGACTATATTTCTAAAGATTAAAGAAAGACACAGATACGCAAATCCAAATATTTTCTATTAAGACAAACATTTAAAAAGATCTTCAAAAAATAAAACAATGCACTATTCTCATTATATTTGAGAAAATATTTTTATATAAATATATTGTTTCAGGAACACATCATAGGTTTATTATTGTTATTTTAAAATAAATATTTAAAATTTTCTTAATTGTAATTTATAAAATGGTAAATATCAATACATATAATCTGTATAAAATAAAGCTCTTTGGAGTCCTCAAGGACTTTAAAAAATATCTTATTTCTTTATTTGAGGGAGGGAGGGTGGGAGAGAGAGAGAGAGTAGAGCAGAGAGGGAGTGTGAGCCTGGATCTCTCACCTCTGACATCATGATCTGAGCCAGACTGAAGAGTCAGGTGTTGGGCGTCTGGGTAGCTCAGTGGGTTAAAGCCTCTGCCTTCGGCTCGGGTCATGATCTCAGGGTCCTGGGATCGAGGTCCACATGGGGCTCTGCTCAGCAGGGAGCCTGCTTCCTCCTCTCTGCCTGCCTCTCGGCCTACTTGTGATCTCTCTGTCAAATAAATAAATAAATAAATAAATAAATAAAATATTAAGAGAGAGAGAGAGAGGTATTTGGAGCGTGGATGGAGCCACCCAGGTGCCCCAATTTTTTTGAGTATAAAGAAGTCCCCAAAACACAAGTTTAATTTTCAATTTAATTTCCAGAACTTTTGAGTCAAAAATTCTGCATGAATTGCTATGAAAAAGGCAGGCAATCTCACATTCTCTAATAGTTTCCTGAGAAAGATAGATGCGCAGGAAGTCAACTTCTTGAAAACCTATCTTAAATTAACAGTATTATACTCTCCTACTTAACTGATAGTTCTGTTCCAAAAAAAAGACTGTACCATGTCTTCTTTTTCTTGATATATCATGTTTATTTGACAATGTCTGTTCGATCTTATTCATTTCATTGCTGGTGGGTCCTTGGTAGTTCGTTTCAACCCGGCAGCTCATGTATTCTGGTTCTGGGAAATTCTCTTGAATTGTTTCATGTTTGTTTTCATGTTCTTCAGAGTCTCTTTCTAGAATTCATTCTATTTGAATAGGGGGACCTTCTAGTTTTCTTATTCTTGGATTGATCTTCTAATTTTCTTATTCATTTTCCTTCTGTTCTTTTTTTCTTTCTCCCTTCTGGTTTATTTCCTTAGGAAAAGTCCTCAGTTTAACCTTTGAACTACTGAGTATTCTATTTTTGCAATTGTCTATTTAATTTCCAGGGCACTCTTTTTTTCTCTTTTCAATTTTCCTTTACCACAGTGTGGCAATTCTGCTTCACAGGTATAGGAAGGAGCTCTCCTGTTTTCTTTCTGAGAACACTGATGATACAAAACTTTGTATGCTTTGTTTTTCTTGCATTGTGTCTGTTTCTTACAACTTATTGTTTTCCCTTTGATTTTTGTGTCTGTCTTTCCCCTGGGGGGATTCTCTCTGGTGTGCAGGAATCCTTGCTCATTTGTTTATGTTTATGAACAAGCGCTAGAAAGCAAACTGAAATCCTGTGCACGTAGGTTGATCTCTGCTAGGAGTTTGTCTGTGTGGGCCCTTTGTTTGGAAACCTCCACTGTGAAAATCTTTAATTCTTTCCTTTTGGGTTGTCTTAGAGACATTTCTAGAAGAAATGTCTTTCAAATATTTAAGTTTACAGGCTTTGCTAAAGCATTCTGGAAACTGACTGGAGGGAGAAGACTCAAAGCCACAAAGTATTGAGTATAATTGTCCGTTTTTTGCTTGCTTATAGTATGACCCCTATCTTTAACTTTCATTGATATACTCCATTCCAAAGGCTCTCATCTCAGATTAAATCTCCAGTGTTCCTGGGCTTGGAAGAGGCAAGTCATCCAGGTACTTGGAAGGAGAGAAGAGATCTGGGTGTCTGTTATTTTTAAAAAGGAATTATGTTGGGCGCCTGGGTGGCTCAGTGGGTTAAAGCCTCTGCTTTCGGCTCAGGTCATGATCTCAGGGTCCTGGGATCGAGGCCCGCGTTGGGCTCTCTGCTCAGCAGGGAGTCTGCTTCTTCCTCTCTCTGCCTGCCTCTCTGCCTACTTGTGATCTCTCTCTGTCAAATAAATAAATAAAATCTTTTAAAAAATAAAATAAATAAAAAGGAATGATGTCATATTTATATAAAAGACAATATGCAAATATCACATACAAAAGGATATAAGGGATACATATGTAAATTATGACCCTCATTAGTAAGGTGCACATCAATTAAGAACTAGAACATTCTAGATATTTTTGCACCTACATCTGTGCTCTGTTTCTTTCCCATCTCCCAGCCTTCTTTGTCATCCTGACCCAGAGATAATGACTATCATATATTTTATATTTGTCATTTCTTTGCTTTTAGAAAATAGTTTGGGGGCACCTGGGTGGCTCAGTCGGTTAAGAGTCTGACTGCCGATTTCAGCTCAGGTCATGATCTCACTGTTGTGGAATCAGTCCCCTCATAGGGCTCTGTGCTCATCATGGGTCTGCTTGAGAGTCTCTCCCTCTGTCTCTGCCCTTCCCCCTGCTTGCGCTCTGTCTCAAAATAAATAAAATCTGAAAAAAAAAATAAAAAAATAGTTCAGGGATGCCCGGGTGGCTCAGTTGGTTAAGCGACTGCCTTCGGCTCGGGTCATGATCCCGGAGACCCGAGATCGAGTCCCACATCGGGCTCCCTGCTCCGCAGGAAGCCTGCTTCTCCCTCTCTCACTCCCCCTGCTTGTGTTCCCTCTCTGGCTGTGTTTCTCTCTGTCAAATAAATAAAATCTTTAAAAAAAAAATAGTTCAATGTATCTACCATATATGTATGAATCCATAAGCCATGTATGGTTGTGGTTTTGTCTGTTTTGAGCCTTGTAAAAACATTGCATACTATATGTAGTTCTTCTATAACTTGCCTTTTCTTCATTCAAGATATGTTTCTTAGAACAACTGTTTCTAAGCAGACCTTAGGTCAGTCCCCCTATTCGCAGTTCCAACTTCATCCCCACTTCCAGAACTGTCTTGTGCTGCCAATCCCTGAGGTTTTGGAATTTCCTCAGTGTAACTTGCCTTATGTGTTGGATTTATCTACTACAGCTTAAGGTTTAACTTTATTGAGGTCGCTAAATCACTAGTTACTATTTTTAGGTGATTTCCAGCTTCTAAAATGTTGTTTTTTTCTTTTGTTTTGTATCTTTTGTTTTGTTTTTCAAGGTTTAAGCAGTAAAGCCCTTTGTGGTAATATTAGTGAGGTTTAGGGAGGGAAGTAATGTAACTGAGTGTTTAATCTGTCATCATTATTTACGAGTCTTTACTGCCTCCCTTCTAATGAATTAAATCATCCTGTTTGGTCCAAATTTACCACACTGCAGTGGTACCCTCATTTTCAGAGCCCTCTCTATAGATAGATAAATATGCATGAATGTGTGCCTATGAAAGAGAGAGCATGATCATGTGTATGTACAAGCATGCAGATCGGTCTCCAATGCTCCTTTTCTGTTGTGGGTTTCACGGTGACTGAAATGCTCAAATTCCGAGACCCCCCAAAGACGACCACCAGAGTCCAGAGTCAAAGCCAAACAGCAAGGGTCGTTTTTATTGACAGGTTCGAACCTGGGCCTTCTTGCGGACGTTACCGGTCACACTCAGAGACCCCGAGCATACTTTTAGCGCAGCTTTTATAGGTAAGGGCAAACAAGTTACAGAGAAGTTGGAGAGTTTCCCCAGTTACAAGCACATGATTGGTTGACATTCTCCCTAGTTTACTGGTTGCCTTACGACTGGCCTTGGCCCCCCAGCCCAGCAAACCCCAAAATGCCCGATGGTCGGGTAGGAGGCTCCAGGAGTGATCACGTAGCCACATTCCTGGGGCTAGATAGCCGGGCTCAGGGAGTGCTCTTGTAGCCATATTCCCGGAGCCAGATGGCCATTATCTCTCGTTCTTAGATCTGAAGGCGTGGGGAGAGTCCTTGTGGTTACAGGGTGGCTATGGGGGGGCGGGGAGCTGCTAGGGTTTTTCCACTTTCCCAGGGTCTAGCAAGCGAGCCTACAGAAGCCAGGTGGCTGCTAGGGGTATAAGGCATAATGGTCCCAGTTCTATTTCTCACACTTCTCAGTGACATATTCAAGTGTACTGAAGGGCTATTGTCTGTCATGCATTATAATAGGCGCACCAGGATATGGCTAGTTATGGCTCCTTTCCTTAGAGAGTTTATACTATAGAGAAAAAAATGCAAACCCATGAAATAGTACATCGTGATGCATAACCACTTTGAAACTGCAAGGCATTGGGATTGAAGACTGAACATTTAAGACTGAACAAGAGGAGAGAGATGGGGATGTATTAAGGGTATACTTTGGAGAAGACAAAGGGAATGGAGGCCATTCCAAAAGGGAGGACTTTGGTACACCTTCTCTTTGGCCTACTGAGTGCAAGCTCTGCTGGTATTCTACATCCCTGGATGTGCCAGTATCTTCCCTCTTATAGGAGACAGGTTCATGCTGTTGCCTGCCTGGAATACTCTTTCTCCCATTCTTCCTTTAGCTTACTTCAGAACTTAAATTAGGGGCACCTCAGTTGGTTAAGCGTCTGCCTTCAGTTCATGTCATGATCTCAGGGTCCTGGAATCGAGCCCCAAATCTGGGTCCCTGCTCGGCAGGGAGCCTGCTTCTCCCTCTCCCTCTGCCCCTCTCTCCCCTGCTTGTGTACTCTCTCTCTCTAATAAATAAATAAAATCTTAAAAAAAAACAACTTAAAATTTTGCTTCCTCAGGCAACTTTTCCTTGACTCCTTCAATCAAACGACTTGCCTCCTTCCACCCTTATCTATACAGTTCTATGCTCAGCATGCACTGTACCTTTCCTTCTCAGTTTCTCCATAGATTTTTAATTGTAGATTCATTTGTGTGATTAAATGATTTACTATCTATTTTTCACATTAAATATGAAATTCAAAGCAGAAGAAACGGGCTATAGTGTTTACAGCTATATCACTGGTACTTAGCACAATGTCCGCACATGGATGAGCTGTATGGACAAGAAAGGGTGGACGAAGCTAGGCCCAGCTTCCAGTATGGGCCCCACTGCTCTCCACCTTCTGGTGTTCATACCTTTGTATAGTCCTCTAACATTGCCCTAGGAAGTCCCGTGTGACCAAAAGAATATGCCTGTCACTTCTGAGATAGAGTTGTAAAGGAGTAAAACTTCCACCATGGATTCTTTCCCTCTCTACTATTTGTCTTAGGGCAAACCATCTCCATGTCTTGAGGACCCTGGGCAGTCTTGTGGAAAGGCCCATATATTAAGGAATTGAGGTTTCTGGCCAATCGTCAGGGAGAGACTGAAGCCTCCCAACAACCACATGACTAAGCTTGGAAGCAGATCCTCTAGCCTTAAGAAAATCCCAGCCTTGGCTTACAATTTGATTGTCACCTCACGAAGGACTGAGCCAGAACCACTCGGCTAGGCTACTCCTGAGTTCCTGGTCTCAGAAACTGTGTGAGATAATTAGTGTTTGTTTCAAACTGCTAAATTGGAGAATAATTTGTTATGCAGAAATAGATAACTGATACAAGTCTTAATGAGAGAAATAGGTGCATTAGAATAATCCTGCTTCTTCTCTTTATCTATTTAAACAGTGCTCATTTGTGGCTTCTTCTGAGAGAACCTTGGATCTCGGACCCATCCCTTTGGAGAGTCTTTATTTTTGTCCCCACTGTTCCCTCATTGAAAGGCTCTCTCTATTCCTGTGTTTCAGTGCTCTGGTGCTTGTCAGAGGGGCTCTGACTAGACTCACGGCTTGAATCTTCTAAGATTGAAAAACTCTAGCTACCTATCTCTGAGCAAAGATTTCTTCAGGGTGTGGTGAGGGAGGTTCTCTAAGTCAAGATTTACAAGGATGCCTCAGCTTGAAGATCTTCTCTGGAAGGAAGAGAGAAGGAACATGGGCCATGGCCATCAGTTCCTTTCAGATGTATGGTAAGTCACTGCCCTGAAGAGGCCATGGGAGATTAAGGTCTGGGCTGTGCTTCACAGAAGGGGCAGTGGTCAGTAGCTCAGGTTTAAGGCCACACAGGCTAGGTTTGAGTCTTGTTCTGACCACCACTAGCCATGTGTCATGTGGCAGTTCTCAGCCTTGGTTCCCCGACCTTTAAAATGGGGCTAATGATACTACAAACGTCTTCATAAGGTTGATGGAATAATTATACAAAGCAGCTTATTTAGCACAGTGCCCAATGAATAATGGTGACTTTTCTGGTAGCAAGTGACAGACTAATGCTAGTCAGAAGCTGGTATCAGGTTCTAGATTTGCCTCTAATTAACTGTGAATGTGGGCAAAAGGTTTAACTTCTTGGTACTTTCATTTCCTCATTTATAAAATGAGGGAGGTGGGCAAGTTAGTGCTTAAATTTTTTTTTTTTAGGGTCATGTGGGTGGCTCAGTTGATTAAGCGTCTGTCTTCAGCTCAGGTCATGATCCCAGAATCCTGGGATTGAGCCCCGTGTGGGGCTCCCTGCTTCTCTGTTTCCCTCTGCCTGCCGCTCCCCCTGCTGTGCTTTCTCTCTCTCTCTCACTATCTCTCTCTGTCAAATAAATAAATAAAATCTTTAAAATAAATAAATAAGCTTTAATAAATTAATTAACCTTATTTTTTATAGAGACAGCATGCACACAGGGAGGGACAGAGAGAGGGGGAGAGAGAGAATCCCAAGCAGGCTCCATGATCAGCATAGAGCCCAACATAGGGCTCCATCTCAGGACCCTGAGATCATGACCTGAGTTGAAATCAAGAGTCCAACATTTAACCGACGGAGCCACCCATAAGTCCCATGTCAGTGTTTTTTTTAAAAGTGTGACCCAAAGAACTATTTGCATCTGAATCACCCTGGTGCTTAGTAACATAACACAGATTCCTAGGTCCACCACAGTCCTGCAAAATCAGAATCTCTGAGTGGAGCTCAGGAATCCATGTTTCAATCAGTTCCTTGATGATGCCTGTTGCACACGGCCTGCTCTACCACTGCATGAATCTATAAGGTCGACTTTGGTACCTGGTATCAGGGAGAGCTTATCACAAGGGCCTGAAGGATCCTTCAGAACATGAATTTTCCATCAGGTACGGAGATTCAAGTTCTTCCTTAGCCCACGCCAGGAATTCTGGATCTGTAGGATGAATGTACTTCTTTCTCATGCCCACAGGAGGTCAGTGAAACATTAGGGCTATCTTTCTGAAAATTTCAGAACAAAAGAATTTTGTACAGAGCCGGTCTACAGGCAGAATGCTTCCACATCACAAAAGATAAACCTTATTTACTAATATGCTTCTTAGGTGAATGTTTGCGTTTCTATGCAGCCCCAAATCCAACAGTGCCCTGCTCTTTATAGAGGAAGGTACATTAACTTTCAGGTTCAAAAACTTTAATCCATTAGTAGATTTTCTAACACTACTGTCCTTTGAGCTCTGGGAGTCATTTTAAGGGAAAGAAAATTCTCTGATTTGAATTTCTCTAGGATGTCTCTTTAGAAGAGTTCTAGATATCTGGCATGTGCTGTTTCACACACATACTCAATGGACCTGGGGTGGAAGGATTATTAGCAGGACTTAACTGATGGGATAATGGAGGCTCAGAGAGGTCAGACCACTTGACTGAAGGCACACAGTAGTAAAATGATAAGACCGCAGGTCCACCACCTCTTCATCTAAGACCTTCTTTAAGAGATATGGTTAATGTCCTGGATGTACAAGCCCTGTATTCTTTTAGCCAACATATACTATCCTGTTTGTCTTTTATTGAGCTTCTGTCTGGAGCTCAGCACTTGGTCTTTCCCTGAAGTTCAGTTTCTTTTTTCTTTTCGAACCACAGTTATCAGGGGAGAGTGCAAGAAGTAAGATTAGCAGGGAAGAGCCCTCAGAAATGGGCATATGGCTCCGTATCTACTTCTGGCACCCTGTCACTCCCTGGGGGTCAGACCCTGGGCTTGTCTCTCAGGCTTGACCTCTACAGGAGGTCAGCTGGAGGGTTGTTGCTGAAGAACTAGATAAATATTCAGTATTAACATGGGCTGAAGACCCTAAAGTTTACCCCATTCAATGTTTTTCACCCTTGTTAAATACCCTCTTTTGTAAAAGCTAAATGGCAGCCCATTGCAGAAAGCAAATTCACTTGGCCGACATTCCCACAGCCAGCCCAGCATCCTGCTCCTTTTCTTTGCCCTTTGGCTGTTGTTGGAGCTTAAAGGAACTCTACATTTTGGAAACTGCAAAGTTGTCATCCAACCCACAAGTTTTAGATGGAGGTGGGGCCCAGATCGGAGCTGTGGTTTGCCCACAGCCCCACAGTGAGTGTTGGCAGGGTATCAAGAGCAGGGAGTTTTCCCATAGTGCCAGCAGAGCTCGGGCTTGCTGCCAAGAGCAGGACAGACCTCCTCTTGCTCTGGCATCCATCATTCCCGTCCCTTGTCTGGGAATTGGATCCTCTTGCCGCCCCACCTATCCAGCCCTTACTCATCCTTCAACATGAAGCCTAAGTGTCGCCTCCTTTGTGAAGTCTTCCTCAACTGGCCAAGCCAACTTAGGTCTTCCCATAGTTCCACAGCCCTCTGCCATCCATAGCAGAGAAATTCTCACGTTCTGCCTCACCGACTTGTCTGTGACTCAGTTACTGCCACTTCTCGTGAGCCTGTAAACTGCCTTATTCCAAAAAGATTTCGAACAGATGGCTCCCTGCTATTGTGTGGGTTCAGCACTGTGACTCCAGCATCTAACAACTTCCAGCACATAGTGGGTGCATTGATTTATTTTTAGAATAAAAGAATTATGCAGCTGGGTAGAAATTAACTTAGGTTCTAAGGCAACCTGCTCCCAAATTGCATGCACATTAAATCATCTGGGATTGTGCTAAAATTTAGGAAGTAAAGTTTGGAGCCCATGATTCTGCATTCAACAGATACCCGGAGGATATTGATAATACTGGTACACAGACCACACTTTTGAGTAATAAAGGAGGGAAGATGGCAGAATGCTTTGTTAACCCTCCTGAAAAGAAACAGGAAAGTGGAAAATGGGATAAATCAGGGACTGCCGAGGAATTCAGAGCATCCAGAAGGAGGAAGGCAAAGAGCTTAAACCTCAGGAGGAAGCTTAGAGAAGTACCTCTGCTTAGCAGTTCCTATCTGCCTGGGACATAGCCAGAAATGGACTTCAGCACTGTTGACTTTGGCAAAAATCAAAGCCATCAGGAAGTTCACTCATGTCTAGTTGGATGGGGGCCTTCGAAAGGGAAGACTGGGAATCTCTTAATAATGCTTTCTCATGTTTGGGCAAGAATACACATTTTACAAAATGCTACAATATACTATCTTAATAGCTCCTTAAGGGAAAGGTGTGATATTCCATTGCATAGATGACAAAACTGAGACACACACGTACAAAAACTTGTCAAGGTAATTCAAGCCACAAGGAATTGATGAAAAGGGTACTGAGATTAGATTTGCATTATATCCTTCATAGAGCACTTCACTTATCCTAACATCCTTAGGATTTCACTGCTAGAGCTTGTTTTAATAACCCTCTTCCAGGCAAATTGGGACTTTGTCTGAGTTGTTTGTTATCAAACCATCAGCACCTAGAATGCTGTCTTGCACCTAGAAGGTACTCCGTGAATATGAGTTAAATAAGTGAATAGGATTGCATTCCATCAAGATTATAGGTTCAGCTGACTACAATATAGCACTAATGAGGTCACGATTGTGGGTTTGGTTTCCTTATATGAATGACAGAGCTTTGCCCTCTTCCCCACCCATGCTTCTCAACATACTCAACAGCCTTTGTGAAAATGGGACCTATTAATGACTCAGGAACTTGGTGAGAATATGACAGTCCAAAACAACAACAACAACAACAACAACAACAACAACAACAACAACAACAATTCGAAGTGTGTGCTGGGAAGGGCAATGGCATCTTCAGTGAAGATGATAACTCAGGTCATAAGCATTTTGCCATATCGCCCCCTACCAGTGATGCTCCAGACCAACTCCATTCTCCACCATCTGCTGAAGAATTGCTGTTTCTAAAATGTGTAATGATCTGAGAACATGGAGCCTTGCCCACAGAAGGGGTTAAGGAGGAAAAGCAGGCTTTCTACCAATTCAAAGGCAAGACTGGACCCCCTATTGGCATTTGTTCAGTCCTTATACTTTCTTTGTTTGTTTCTGTGCCCCTGATATGTATTCCTCAGAAAGCATTCAAAAATACTTCGAAGAAAGGTCTTACTTAATTCACATGAGATCCAAACAAACTAAAAAGAGGATGGGAAAGATAGTCTTTCTGTGTGCCCAAGAAGAGATGAGTTGGATGACTATCTAGCCAGTCTCTGTCAAAATCACCATGCAGATTTTCCTCACCTCCAGTTTTTTTTTCTAGATTATTTCATCCAAGCATTGATTTGAAGAATGAGTGTCAATAGTCATAGCTGACATTTACTGAGCACTTAGTATATGCCAGGCACTGTGCTAATTGAACTGCCCAGCATACATTATTTATGAAATCCTTACAAACAACTTTAAAGGAAGGCCCTCCTTATATCTCCACTTCACAGATTAGGAAAATGAGACCAGGGTAGATAAGTGACTTGCCCCAAATTGCAAAACGAGAAATTGGCAGAGCCAGGCTGGCTGATTTCTAAAACTTTACGTGATATTGTTAGCTGACAAACTGGCACTTGGCTTCCTCCTGATAGGACCACTTTCTTTGCAATTCTTTCTCTGCAAGTTACTCGTTTTCCTCCTATGGCTACCATGATGCCTCCTCCAGCTCCGGCCTGGAGACTAGGTTGACATCCTCCAGGCAGGTACTCCTGCTCTCCAGCATCATTGCTCCACTTTGTTCCCTCACCAGCCCCTCCCCCTTTGACACCCACAGCTTGGTTGATGCCATCTACTGATGAAGTGCCCATGGCCACCTCTTCATTGAAGTGTGCAGCATCTGGCTTCCTGCCTTCCTCAGCAAGCCATTTCCTATCACTGTCTGGGCAATTTAACATCCATGTGGATGGTATGTTCAATCCCTACCCTCATCGGCTTTCCACACACAAGTTCACTTCAGGCTCTTTGGAACCTGCTGTCACTAGGAGCTGTTTGGCTTTTACCTTCTATCTCTCCCATCAACCTTGTCATCAACCTTGCAGAGCACTTCTCCCCCGTCTAGACTACTCCTCTTCCTGGCCCTGTGTCATTTCCTATATAGTGTGGATTCTGTGGACACTGTTTCATAAGAGCATCGACAGAGCCAGGTTGGAGAGTGTCAGTGCAGTAAAGAATCTAGAAAGGAAAACCAGAGAATTCCCTAAGATGAATCCTCTTTCTCATCATGTTGTGATTGGAGAATGGAGAAGTGGCTTAAGAGAATTCTCAGGCTCCTACTTGACATGAACTTTCTCTATCCAGGTAAAGTGTTATAAGAAAGGGAATCTATTGGGGACATTTGTGTGGCTCAGTCGATTAAGTGTCTGCCTTCAGCTGAGGTCATGATCTCAGGGGTCTGGGACTGAGCCCCATGTCAGGCTCCCTGCTCTGTGGGAGTCTGCTTCTCCCTCTCCCTTTGCCCTTGTCCCCACTCAGCTTGTGCGCGCTCTCTCTCTCTCAAATAAATAAAATCTTTAAAAAAAAAAAAAAGGAAAAAAAGAAAAGGGGATCCTGTGGGAATCCTAGCCCTGAATCCGGTCCACATAGTTAAGTTTTTCTCAAGATATGAGTTTGTGGATCACCTTACTGGAATGATCTAAAAGTCTTTAAAGGCCCTGGCCCCATCCCAGAACTCCTGAATCATATTATTTGCGGGTGGGCCTAGAAATATGTATTTTCAGTGAAATCCAATTGAATCTTATCTAATTTAAGCTTTGAAGAGCTTCAATTTAGGCTGGTCAGACACATTTCCCCCAGATGGAGTTAAAAGTCTCTGTCACCTCCTATTTCCATCCCCATGACTCACTCTGACTTGAATAGGATTCACACTTGCCCATTCATCCATGTGATTTTTTCTTTAAGCCCCTTCGAACTAACTCCACTCCTTTCCCTGAAGGGTCTGGAATGTAACAAGCTACTTGGCTCAGGAACAAACAGAAATTCCACCCCAAATCCCCATCTTCTCCCCTCTCACGTCCTCCCCACATTGAGAATTAGCCTCAGTCCGTCCCTTCTGTGTGCTGGTGGAGGGGAGAGCCAGTGTGATCAGGAAACTGATTAATCTACTGGGGTAGGCATCAAGAGATAAAAATCCAGTCTTTTATAACTTATTAAAACCTGCCTTAGGGAGAGGACAATAAAGCCAGACTCCCTGTACTCTGAGGAACTGGGTAGTTCCTTATCTGAGCTGAGGTAAATCAGATCAATTAAGTTCCCTGCAGAACACAGTGTTTTTCTTTCTGCTTTCCAAACAGCTACTCTGCCTCCAGAGTCTCTGCGGCCTCCTCCCGGTGCGGCAGAGATGGGGGCACCACTGCTCAGTTCTGGGACGGCTGATTCTAGAATTTGACACAACACAGGATTTGAGCTCAGCAGACCTGATTAAAATCCAAGCTCTACTCCTTTCCCGCTACATGACCTTGGGCTAGTCACTAAACTGCTCTTAAAAAGTAAATGATTCAATTCCTCCTTACCTTCTCTTAGGGCCTTTGAGGACAAATGAGATGATTCTTGTTTGGAAAGGGTAGAACTGTGAACTGTTATGAGTAGGAGTTGTCATGAGCAATTCCCTGAGGCCCTGCCCACCAGGCTTCCACCTGTAGCTGACAGCCACCTGCTGGGCTCCCACAGCCCATAAACACCCTGTCAAAATCCACACTTCTTGGTTCTGCCAGAGACTCCGTGGTGCTCCATGTTGTTCTAGGGCAGGTGGAACAGGGGTCCAGGTTTCATATCCAAACAACCCTGCTGCCTCATGAGCTGGAAGGTGAACCTTGCCATCTTTCACCATCTAGGGTCTGAGCTCTAGACTTTGACTTGACAGCTGCTGGGGGGTATCAAGAGATGGGAAGTCACATATCCAACTTCCTGCTGGTTTTCAAACACACTTGAGTAAGGTTTGGGGGAGCTGGGCAGGCTGGCTGCTCAGGTTATTGGATTTTGAGGGACTCCTGGCCCTGGCATCATCTGGGCCTCTCCTCATACCTGTCCTCCCCCGTCAGCCATCACCACTCTGGGGCTTGTTGCCTCAGCCCACGAACTGACAATGATTTCTCTGGTCCCGTGGTTCTGTGGTACTAGGACTGACGCATGTTTAGTGAGTTCCAACCCCTTTATGTATTTATTTGTAAAAGGTTCATTATTTTCTTTGTCTGAAAAATAATTCTTTGTTGGCAAGAATTTCAGGAGCCATGGCTGTCCCCCCAGATGACACCGCAGAGGAGCTGGACCACGTGGCTTTTTGAGCAATCATTCACCAGGAAAATAGTTATGACTCATTATTCCCACCCAAGCTGGAGGGGGCAATCGTTCTTTTTAAATTATGAAGATGATTTCAGTCTCCCACTTGCAACTTGCAATGGTTTCTCATTGTACTTGAAATAAAATCTAAACTTCTTACGGGCATTTTTGCCTGCGACCCCATGCTCACCTCGCCTCGTGGTTTCACTCTCTCCCACGCTGGCCTTCCTTCTGCTCCTCAGTCATGAACCAGTGTGATCATTTCCTCTTGGGCGCCTAGCAGGGACCCTGCTTCTGTCTTTTTTGATTTTACTTTTTTTTTTAGTGTTTTTTGTTTTTTGTTTTTTTTTGTGTTTTTTTTTTTTTTTTTTAGTAATTTCTACACCCAGTGTGGGGCTCAAACTCATGACTCTGAGATCAAGAGTCGCATGCTCCTCTGACTGAGCCAGCCAGGTGCCCCTACAGCTGGGGTCTGGAATCCTCGGCCTGTACCGTATCACTTAGATGCTCAGAGCCTCACTTCCGTCCTTTGTTAAACGGTGACAGTAACACTGACTGCAGAGTTGTAAGTATTTAATGGGAACGAATATACAAAAATGCCTTGAATGTGGGAGATGCCCACAAAATCAATTAATCAAGCAATCATTATAATAATTCCCTTCTTTCTCTCCCTTTCTTTTTCCTGGCTCTGCCACTTTTGAGTCCTGTGGCCTTGGCAGGTCATTTTTGTTCTCTGGGATTAATGAAAGGACTGTTACCAGGTCATCAGCACTGACAGCCCAAGTTTATTTTTAATTTGGTGGAAGGAAACTAGGTTCTTTTTTCCCCCCTAGCCACATGGCTAAACGGGCTTCCCTAAGTTACTGCAGAGATGTGCTCCTCTGGCTAAATGGGCACTGTGGGGGAACTGCAGAAAGAAAGCTAGCCAAGAGGACCACCCTTTGAATACTAAGCAGGATGTTAATTTCTCCTTGAATGGCAAGCCTTACATTATGGGTCTGTCGCTGGCAGATGTGGGGGCAGGGGCAGACCTTGATGGTCGCTGAGTTAAATATGGCCGGGATTTACAGTGGAATAAAAGGTGCCAGATTAATAGGGTTTCTTTTCTGTGAACCATAAATTGGAAGCTCTGGTGTCTGATGGGCTACTAAATCTCTGGCCCTGAGGGCTTCTAGACGAAGAGCTCTGGAAGCACCCAGCTGGCTGCCGAAGGTTGGAACAAATAATGATCTCACCAGGACTTTTGCTCTGCAAAGAGAGCTGGGTTTAAGGGCAAAGGAACCTCCCACATTTGCATGGTGGCAGTGACATCAGATTCCACCTCTGCATATTGGCTAGGAGCCCTTGCACAGTCATCTCAGGGGGTGGCTTGAGCCAAAGGCAGCAGATGAAGAGATGGAGAGATCATGGCAGGTGGCTTCATCATCAGGGTTCAGCTGTCTGGAGTTATTTGAACATGCATGGTGAGCTGCTCCTCCCTCCTCTGCCTCATGCTCCTAGGTGAATGCTACAGAGGGATGGGAAATGGCCCAGGGCCTGTCATGGCTCTAGGCCACCCTTGTCAGCCCCTAGGAACATTTACTTTGAAAGAACACCTTCCTGTGCGTTTTAAGGAGCAGGGTCAGGGTATAGGATGAATATAGGAGTCCTCACTTGCTTGAAGTTGAGTGATGGAGGCAGGGACCAGAATGGAGGGTGATTTGATGATCCTCCCAAGGCTCTCTCCAAGAAAGCCTTCCTGCCTAAGGGACTAGGGAGGCAGAGAATTGGTGTCATTTCTTTGTCACAATAAACTTCAGGGTAGCTCAGATTGTGATCAATTTCATTTTAGGAACGAAGAAATCTAGACCCAAGGAGATTAAGGGACGTGCTCACAGCCCCATAGTTGGGGTGGCAGCAGCTGACTGAGAAATGTCTTTGGACAGCTCAGGCCCCATGCTTTCTCCCTTTAAAGCTATTGTCCATCCCATCTTAACAGGGTTGCTATGCCATTCAGTGCCTTTATGAAACTTAAAAGAGGTGTGCACTCTAGGTGAACGTGCCCTGTGCCAGCCCTGAATTTTGGCTTCTGCTTGCCCTTTCGACTGTGCATTCTTCTGCAGAGAATAGCGTGCACACCCATACATCGCTACGCTGCTGGTGGGAAGTCACAGAATCTCAGCTTCAAAAGGAGGCTCTTCATCACAAAGGCTTGCCATTTACCTTTCTCCTCTTCCCTCAGCCCTTCTAATAGCCCTTTCCAGGAAACACCCAGACAGCCTACCCAGCTGCCTATCTGAGACTTTTGGTAGAACCCCACTGGGCCCTCTGACTCAGGCAGGAAAGCAGAACTGAGCGGCAGAGGTTGGGGCAATGTGCTGAGGCTAATGGTCCCATGGAATCCACCCCCAGGTACCACCGCTTCGGGTGTCTTCTGCTGTCTTCCCAACCAACCTTGGAACGCTCCCAGCCCTTCTCTGAGCCAGCAGTCATTAAGCTGCTCTGGCTGGATCCTCTATGGACATGTAGCAGAATATTTATGTCCAACCTGCCTTTTTTTTTTTTAAATGTCAACAACTCAACTTATTTTTTGGCTTTTTCTTTGCTGCATTAGAAGAAGTCAATTTCTCTTATAGACGGGAAGGTGACCTTCTCTTGAAGAAAATAGAAACATTTTTCCTACTGGCAACTGCACTTCTGAAGACCAAGCTTCCCTGCCCTAAAGCAAAACAAAACCCCTACCGTGTGTGCGTGCGCGTGTGCTTACATGTACACGTGAGTACGTGCTAATTATTTAGGACACTAAAACTGCACTCAGAGATCTTATGAAAGAAAAATAAAATAAAATTATTAGGCAAAAGGCAATGCAAGTATGTTCTGCAATTGAGTGGAGACAGGGGCGGAGAGGAGAAACCGAGGAATCTGGCGCAAGGAATGTGGTCAGTGTGAAACAACTGACCTGGAGTTGCCAGGCAGCTGGGCAGAGATGACCAGGATGGGCAGTATGGGAGTTTCTACAAGGTAGGCTAAATCAAGATCTTTGCCATAGGGCAAAGTACCTGCTATTTAATTCACATGAGGGGCCACCTCGCCTGCCCCTACAGTCCTTATTATCCCGAAGCTCAGAGACTTGCCCCGGCTGCAAGTTTTTCCCCTCCCACCATCTAGATGCTCCATGGGGCTCTGTTTCTGCTGGGGTCCCAGGTCAACTGTAATGATGGAGAAGGATCTCAAATAGGCAGCAAGGAGATGGCGAGGAGATGATACACTGTGTGAAGGGGTTAAGCTGTGCCAGTGAAGGTGTAGGGAGTTAAACATGTGAACCCTGATATCTCGAGTAAGCAAACTCCTCAAAGTTGATAGATTATTTTTTGGTGAGATAAGATCTTATTGTAAAGGCACAAGGGGAGCTTGTGATTTTGAAAAACCCAACTGCAGATTATTTTCTAAAACATAAGACCCTGTAGTCATAAGTCAAGTTTGCCCCATGATGTAACTTAAATATAACACTGTGAAAATGCAAACCTTGGCAAGTGGATTTTTCTAAACCTAATTCGAAATGCAGCAACTTTATGTCTTCTATTAGATAAGAAGGAATAGGCCCTTTAAGACAAGAAGGATAGACATGTGTCACAAGGAGCACCCCCTTATCTTCTCTCCTCTCCCTGCATTCAAGCTGGAATGCACTTGTGACATTTTCTGAGACCAAACTTCTTAGAAGTAAGACTCACTGGATTCTGTAGTTAGAATCTCAGAAGTCATCTGGTCTATGCTCCCACCTGTGGTAGTAAGATCCTGCGTGAGATAGATGGCCACTTGAGGACAAGGACAATGAGGCCTCATGTGACTTTGGTTCCCTAGCTCCTGGGACATCACTGGACAAGTAGCGGGTGCTCAGGAGGTGTTGACTGAGTGACTTACTAACTGATTGAGTAAATGAATGCATATCTCACAGTGACAAAGATGGTCTCCTTCACTGAAACACCACTCTGGCTCCTCTGAGCTCTCTTCTCCAGAAAGCCCTGAATTTTGGGTTGCTGTGTTCATCTTTTCAATGATTCTAGCAAAAATTCTGCTAAACCAGTTTAAACAGAATCCCCCACCCTCCATATCTGACCATCCTCAACAACTGATCAAATTTCTCATTTTCGGGGGGTTTCTGATAATCCCAGCCTTCAGCAAGAATCTTATTAGATGCATTTAACCAGAATCCCCTCTGACCTCTGATGTTACTGCTTAGTAATTTTTTATCCACTGACTCTCTTCCTGTTCCTTGGCTTTAAGTTCCCACTTTTCCTTGTATTTGGAGTTAAGCCTAAGCTGGGAAGATCTCTCTCTTGAACTATAAAACTTCCTTATAGTAGCTCCCCTTGAATAAAGTCTTTCCATCTTTGACAAGTGTCATGAATAATTTTTCACATCAGTAGCTACTTGGACACACATAAGAATAGGGTGCTTACTATCTCAGAAAGCAATATATTATTTTTGTAGATCACTATGATTATGAAGATGTTGTTTAAATGGAGTCAGAATCTGATTTCTTACAAATTTTCTACATGTGTCCTGGTTCTGCTCTCTGAAGGCAGCCAGGAAACCTGGTCCCTCATTGTGTTGCTGCAGCTTTTGCTCTCCTATTTTCCCTGGTGTTCTTTCTTTAGTAGCCAGTGACCTCATGCTTGTCCCTGTGGATCTGGAACATATCCAGGAAAATATTCAACTCATAGATGCCTCACCAGGGCTGTGCTCTATGATTTAGGTCTCTCCTTTTTTCCTGGCCTTGTTCATGTTGACTGGACATGTCTTAGGTAGGTACCCTTCTTTCTCAGTGAGCTGTTGTTATAAAAAAACTAGCTAAAAGTGAAGATTTCTCTGGTGGTGTTATTATCAGTGATGTTTATTTTTTTCCTTATGTTTTCTTTTAATAACAGAAATATTGACAATGAGAACGCCTGACTCTAATGATCTGGCGAGGGGGGGGGGACAAATATAGCTATTTCTATTGTGGAAGAACTAATTTATAATAAAGTGTTGATGAACAGTATCAGCTTAGAGAAACTTTATCAAATGTGTACTAAGTACCAGGCACTGAACTAGGTAATACAGAGATTCACAAATATTCTTTTTTTTTCAAGTAGCACCTGGTTACTTTGCTCAAATAATTATGCCCTATGATGATAGGTTGCTATGGGAGCATGAAGGAAGTACACAGAAAGTAAACTGGGACAGCAGCAGAGAACTTTAAAAAATAGAGACTCGACAGGCAATGAAGAGCAGAGAGCCAAATGTGAAGATGTGTGGATGTGCAAGAGATTATGTTCCCTTTCAGGGAACCCCCAGGGGTTTGATGGGTTGGGGAGGCAGGATATGAAGCAGGGAGGGGCAAAAGCTGAGGTGAGAGGGGGTCAAGATCATGAAGAACAGGCCCCTGGAGGTCCAACCTTTTTTCTGTGTGTGTGCATGGGGGTTAGAGGTGAATAAAGAGGCAGGTAGGGTGAGAGCCTTTAAACAAAGAGAACTAATCTAATGACTGTGTCCAGAGAAATGATCTGTAATGATAGAATTTCTGGCATCATGGTGGTTAGCAGGATTTCTGGGTGTGGGAGGGAATAGGAGGGATGTATGACCTTTTACCTTTTGTAGATGATAGATAACACTGGCCCCATTTCTTCTATGCCATAAATGAGTGAAGGAATTACCCAAGGCTTAAAGAATATGTATTCTAGAACCAGTCCTCCTAAATTTGAATCTCAGCTCTACTACCTCTTGGACTTTCTGTATCTCAGTTTCCTTATGTGTAAAGTGAGAATAATAACAATACCTACTATTTTGGGCTGTTGGGAAGAATAAATGAATCAGCATATGTAGAGCTCTTTGAGCCATGCTTTGCATTTAGGAAGTAATGTGTTTGGTATTAGGTATGTTATTAGGTATGTCTTCTCTTCTGGAGGTCTAACCAAACTAATGTGAGTTTACGCCTTGGTGAGTCAGAGCTAGAAACTACACCAGGTGGAGTTGTCACACAAAGGAAACTTTATTTGCAGCAAATAAGGAGACTATGGGAAATAACTTTTAAAGCTGTGACTCCTCCAGCAAGAGTGAATTTATTTAGGGTTAGGATGAATATTTAGAAAGGGGACCCTTGTCATCATATGTAGAAGTGGACATAAGGTCACATATGTGCCTTAAGGAAACATGCTTACACATACATTCATTGTGTGCTATGTAGACGAGGCTTGTGCTCCTCCTTGGGTGGAGAATTTGGGGTTATAATGAGGTAAAGGTAACTGTCAGATCCTCCATGGTCCATTTATGCAGGTATACGTCAGATCCTCCATGGTCCATTTATGCAGGTATACGTCAGTTCAACCTGGTCTGGGTGGTCTGGTTAGCCAGAGCTCTTCTTCAAGGCAGTTGTTATTGGCTGAGGGGCAGTTCTGATTTTCTTCCTGGGAGGCTATGCCCATTGGATCTTCTGCCTGAGTTAAGAGATAAGCTAGAAAGAAGAGCTTAAAGAGAAATGTGGGATGAAGGTCAGTGAGTACAAGCAGGTAGGCAGTAAAGGTCAGGTCTCAGTGTCCAGCAGATGACAAAGGGGACCAGAAGATGCCTTTCCAAAATGTACCTATTTGGCATATGTATTATTTTGAAATACAAGCCCATGGAGAACCAGCAGATGTAGGAAAAGCTCTAAAGAGGGCCAAAATTTTCCTTTTATAAACAAAATTTTAATTTGTAAAGATGCCTCTCTTGCCCATATCAGGAAGAGGAGGACCCTTAACAACTCATTAATGGAAGAGGTACCAGTTTAAATCTGTGTAATACCCTCCTAAACAATACTTGTTTACCATGCTTTTCCTGATCACCAGTCCATAACTTGCTTCCATGCACCACCCCCTTTCACCCAGAAATCCCAAATCCCTTTTTCTTTGTTTAGGCTAAGATGATGTATAAATCCAAATGCAAAGAGCCCCTTTGGGTCACTCAGTGCTGGATACTTCCAGGCATCCATGAGTGCGTCACATGTAAATTGTTGGGCTGGCTGAGAGATGGGGCACCCAAGATGGCGGGCATCGCAGACGGGGTCAAGATGGCTGATCTTCCCGCCAAAGCAGCCGTGGCCACCATGTCATCTCCAGTAAAATTGAAACCTAGCCAGGGGGACTGAAAGTTCCCATACCTGACTTTCCAGCTAGGGACTACCCACCATTGTTTGGACCTTCCCCACCCCCAACCAATCACCTGGGGACACGATGTTCCCTTGCCTAATATGGGGGGGGGGGATCACCTAAATCCAGACCTGGAACCCATAAGGCTTAAAAACCCTTACACTCCTCAAGCCGGGCTCGACTTCCCCGACTCTCCTCTCTGGAGTCATGGACCCTCGCCCAAGGATGCTTGCAATAAAGCTCACTCTTTGGACTCTGTTTGCCTTTGCAGTCTCCGTCCTATTTGCAACAAAAAACCTTACATAAATAACCTTCTGTTTGTTTTTCTTTTGTTAATCTGCCTTTGGCCACTCACATTTATTGGGCCCCTACTGAAGAACCTAAAATGTTGATGGGGTGGAAAAAATTCCCCCTCTTCCTTTTTAGATTCTTTAGGTGGTCTAATAAGTAGATTGATATAAGACAGATTAATAGGAGAAAAACAAATTTTGCATGTACAGGAGCCCCCACAAAAATATGAGATCCCAAAGAGCAGGCAAGTAATTGAGATTTATATAACATCTTGAGTTAAGGAGAGGGGTAGGAGTTTGGCATACAAGGGGAAGGAAAGACAGTCACAGGAGGCAAAAGAGATCTTTGGGAAACAAAGGTTACCCTGTTATACGGATTATTTTCATAAGTAAAAAGATGTCACTGGTAATAACTCTCTTCCAGGTACTGGCTCTCTTTCCAATGTAAATTCAGGCAGTTGAGGAGGTAAAGAGCTTTCCTGAATCTGCTGGGTTTTGATGGCCTTTAAGCTCAAAGTAATTCTTTTGCTAAAGAGACAGAGTTTGGGATAGCGAATCTGCTCCCCTTCAATAGGCAAGGGGAAAAAAGATCGCCTTATAATTGTTCAATCTATGAAGGAGGAAGAAGGACCAAAAAGGATTTGGAGTTAGAAGAATGCTTCCATCATTAATTGATTGCGTGACTTTGGCAATTTAACCTCTACCAACCCTAGTTTTCCTGCTGGAAATGCAAATGATAATTCCCACCTCATGGGGTCTTGTGGGGATCAAATAAGATAATGGATGCAAAAACACTTTATAAATGATAAATTGTCGAATACCAGGCACACGCTTAATATTAGCTCACCAGTCCTCCTGCAAAGAGGGCAGGGATGGGTCTCCCTATTTAACAGAAAACCTGAGGGCCAAAGGGGTGCAGTAATTTACCACAATTCTCCTGCAAGTCTGTGTCAGGTCCCGCCCAAGACATGCCTCTGCACTCAGCAATTTCCCCACAGGGTCCGGTCAAGTAAGCTCTGCTGGGCACATCCAGACCCAGAATCCACATAAATAAAAGCAAAATCCTGCGCCAGTCCCCTCCTGCCACTTCACTGCATTCTAATTGCCTCTTACTTCAGAAATAGGAATAATTAAACCAAGCTTTATTTTAATAGGCCTCAGGTCAGGCTCAGCATTCTGCCTCCTCGGTCAATTTCCCCATGTTTCTCAGCTAATCTGGGGGAGAGGAAACTGTCCTGAAGTGGTTCATTTGCATCAAAACCACTATAATTTGTAAGTAAATGGCATTGCTTTTAAATGCAAAGGAGCACTGGAGAGTTGACTGAACAGACTGTCTTTGATTCTTCAAAAAATTGCAACTCCTAATGTTCTGGAAATAATCTTTCTTTCTCTCCAATTACACCCATCCCAGGAGGGGCCCCTTTCACCCCTCTTCAAAATATAGCCATTAAAGTTTCTCCAATCAAGGGTGGCTCTCCTCGTCCACAGGGAGACTTATTTGAGGAACAGTTCTCCGCTGGGCAGACACACTGAGATACTACTAAGTGCCAAGCATTGGGAAACAAAGATGAGTAAGACACTATCCCATCCATTAGAAAGTTCACTATCTCTGAAGAGAGAGAAGGCTGGAACATATGTGGCAGAAAGCAGAATATATATATTTTTAAGATTTTATTTATTTATTTGACAGAGAGAGATCACAACTAGGCAGAGAGGCAGACAGAGAGAGAGGAGGAAACAGGCTCCGTGCTGAGCAGACAGCCCGATGTGGGCCTCCATCCCAGGACCCTGAGATCATGACCTGAGCCGAAGGCAGAGACTTTAACCCACCGAGCCACCCAGGCGCCCCAGAATATGATGTTTTAAGAGGGCTTGAAAAGCAACTCATGACATAGAGTCTGGACCTGCTTGGGAGATTAGAAAGTTGAGGAGAGAAGATGGTTACTGAGGTGGACTTTGAAGGCTGACATAATTTCTCCACCAGGAAAATTCTCCACTGTCTCCCGTGCCCCACAGTCACCTCACAATCTTAGTCCAGCTGCGCTGCTTAATGCTTGGTCTGACACATTGGATGATCTGTCTTCCCGTGAAAGCACTGCCCCCCCGCAAGATTCCCCTGGGAAGTAACTTTCCCATCGTCAGGAAAGAAGATTTCCTCTGCCCTTCAAGGTCCTCCTAGCTAGATTGAGAATAAATTGACATGAGATGGATTAACAGGAGAAAAATCAAATTTAATAATGTGCTTACAAGGACTCCACACAGACAAGGAAATCCCAGATACAATGAGGCAACATGACACTTATCTGAGCTAAGGAGAGGGGTAGGGGGTCTGAGGACACAAGGGGGAGAAAGCAGAAAAGTGAAAGATGTTTGGAAAACAAACCTTGCCCTGTTATGCAGGTTAAGTTTCTTAGGTAAAGAAATGTCTCTGTTAAGAGCTCTCTTCCTGGTACAAGTAGACAATTGGAAGAGGAGGTAAAGAGCTTTTTTCCAATCCGCTGGGTTTGGATGGCTTCTCATTCAAGGTAATGTTTTTGCCAAAGTGGCCATGTTGGGGTGGCCTGCCCCTGGGTCCTTCACCATCTAAAGGAAATTGATGTATGCCTACCTCCCTACCTCTTTTCTGGCCCTTGCTCTGTGCCTGAGCTCTTTGGGCCAAGAGCTGAATGCTAGTGGATAGATGGTTCCACAAGAGGTTAGAACTAGGGGTGGATTGGAACCCAGGCTCTGACCCTCACCAGCTGTGTAAACTGGGAAGGTTATTAACCCCCTGAACCTCACACTCCTTATCTGTAGAATGACAATAATGACTACCACTTTACTGAGTTATCAGGGAGGGGTCGTTAATGGATATAAAGCAATCAGAAGCTGCTTGATACAAAATGTTTGTTTGCCCTTGTGGCCCCAAATCATTGTATTGGGACATTTTCCAAGTTTGTACAAAGATCTTTGTCCAGGTACTTAGTAGATGATAGATAAGTGCTTACCAAATGCATTAATGCTATCTTTCATCTCTCTATATTTGTATATGCCTTTGCCCCCATTTGGAACATCAGCATCTTAATCCCTCCCTCCTCCAACCCCCAAGTGACTTGGTTAACTACCACTGATTATTTTAAATGCAGCCCTGCACCCCACTCCCAGGCTAGACAACTCCAGTTATAGAATTGGGAAGGGGGTGGTGAGGAGACTTGTTTTTCTAGAATGGCATGCCACTGACTATATTATTGTTCAAAAGTAATTGCTGCCTCTCTCTGGAAGAGGTTATACTTCCCTACCCCACTGATGACAAGCTGGACTATGTGACTTGTTTTGCCCAATAAAGGGTGAGCAGCAGGGCCATGTGTCATTTCCAAGAAGGAGTGTTTAAGAGTTAGTGTATAAATACCATGATCTTTTTTCCTTCTGCAATCCCCATCAACTATGGGTTCTTGTTAGAGAACTTGGGGCAGAACCACAATTGGTCCCTAGTGCACATGTATGAGTGAGAAATAAACCTTTGATGCTGTAAGCTCCTGATTTGTCAGGGTCATTGTTACTTCTAATCCTCACTGATACCATGCATTTGCTCGCTCTTCTTACTCTGGGGTACTGCCCAACCCTTTCCTCCAGCTCTGGTGAATTGGTGATTGCATCAACTCCATGCCTTACTATTTGCCAAATCTGTGTATCTCCAGCCATGGTCTTCACCATGAGGCTAGGCTGCTGGCACCTCACTCCTGGCACACCTGGCACACACAGAACCAAGCTCACTAAAATCTGCTGCTTCTCCCTCCCATCATTGCTTTCTATATCCATGAGACTATCTAGACAAGTCTGAAATATCACCGAGGATGTTCTCAGACTCCTCATCCCACTGATGGCTGGGGCTGATCATTTCTACTGCTGAAATGTCTCTCACTTCTGTTTTCTCTGTTTAAGGCTTCTAACCAGTAATCTGGCTTTCCATTTGTCATCTGAATGCCTGCAGAAGCTCTGCAGCTGTTCTCCACATCTTTCGTCTCTTTCCTGATCAATCCATCAATCCTAACATTTGCAGGGCCTGGGGTAAGAATATGAACAGAGACCCAAATGCTAAATGTCTAAATATTTAAAACTTAAAAATCAAGATAAAAAAGCATGCTAAACAGAATATATTCTGACTTTCTGTCTTAGCAAATAATACCTTCATAATTACATGGAAACTCAGATCAAATTTCAAGTTTTTGAACTCCTCAGAGCTGTACGATAGAATGGAGTAACATGGGAGGATCAGGATCCTGAATCCTGACTTATCATCTATATCCATTTCTCTTCTCATCCCTGGCTCTACCTATAACAGAAGAGGCCTTGTGTACATGCAAGAATTTCGAGCTTACATGTGTAAGATTCATCTGTACCCCAAGCAAGCAGCCGAGATTTGGCCACCCCTCAGCCCACAGTGAATATTAATTAACAAAAGCACAGGCTACCCATAAGACGGAGGACCAGGGAAGATAACCATTTGCGCCATGGAATCAGTCTTGCAGTCACGTGTATAGGGTCTTCCAAGATCCTGGACACCCAGAACATACTCTAGTAGGAAGAACACGGGCTTGGATGCTCAAGACTTTTTGGTTCCATGTGTTTTTTTCCTGTGGATAGGGACATGACTGGATATGGATCAAAGTGGATCCTACTTAAGTGGGAGGCCTAAAACAGACCCCCTTTCCTGAGTCTACAGACAATTCTCTAATCCATAATCATAATCAACATTTATTGAGCATCTTTGATGTGCCAGGCATTGTTTTAAATTATCTACTGATAAAGAAACTCAGGTACCTCTCTTTATTTTTGTTTTTGTTTTTGTTTTTTCAGGGACATCTTTTAATTTGCTCAAGTCATACAGGTTAGAGGAGGCAGAGCCACAGGTTGAAACTGGTTTCAGAACCACTGCTCATAACATGCTCCACTGCCCTAGAATCACCTTCTAGGTCATAGAGCTAATTGAGCCTGCCTCTTGTTCACCAAAGTGGAGGTGATACAATGGAAGGAGAATAAGATTTGGAGCCAGAAGATTTTGATTTCAGTGTTAACTCTACCACCTGCTAGCTCTGTCTCTTAATCAGGGAACTTTGCCTTTCTATGAAATTAGGAGAGTAATGATAATGTTCCTCATTGGGGATTAAGTGAGTAGTAGAAATCAAAAGCTCTAAAGCCTGGTTATTACTAAGTCTATTATTATTAAGATGATATCCCAGTTACTATGGATACATGATAAATTACCCTAAAACTTAGTGAAGTAAAAGAACCATTTGTTCTGCTCTTAGATTCCATGGGCCAGGAATTTTGACAGGGCATTTCCTCTGTTCCACAATATCTCGGGTCTCAGCAGGAAGATTTGAAGTTTGGGAGCTGGAATCATCTGAAGACTTGCCCATCTACAGTGGTTCGATGCTGGCTATCAGTTAAGGTCTCCATTGGGTTGAGAGTTGGAACACACCCACTGGGCCTCTGCATATGCCTGGGCCTCCTCAAATCATGGTTGCTGGATTCTGCTAGTGAGTGGAAGGAGCTACCTAGATAGATGATAGATGATCAATCAATAGATAGATACATACATACATAGGGCTATATAGTTTTAATGATCTAGCCTCAGAAGTCCTAGAGTATCACTTCTGCTGTTCTCTACTGGTTAGATGAGGGATAGCTTGCCCAGACTAAAGAAGAGACATAGATTCTGTTTCTTGTTGGAGAGTGGTAAGGTTCTGGAAGAACATATGCTACTGAAAAATGCTGCCAAGGCCAACTTTGGGAAATGAGCCAATCATGAACTTTCTCATCATCAATATATAGACTAATTCCAAATGCCTTGACATGGCACCTAAGGCAAGCTGTGATCTGGCTTCACATTACCTTACCATTCCACTCCCTGTTCTTATCCTACAGGCCCATCTTGCTAAGCCATAGAGTCTCAAGTTTACTGGGAATTTTCATCCCTTCCTTTTGGGTGCACATACTCCCTGCCCTGGAAAGGAATGCTCCTTTTCCCCACAATAGTAAACACTGTCCTAAACTCAGCACTCTAGGATAACTAGAACAACCCTACAACACACCTGATTTCAAATATCTGATTTGACTGTTTAAAAAGTAGAAATATATATATAAAAAAAAGTAGAAACATTATAACTACAGCTCTTAGTTAAGTACCTGCAGATAGATGGTCAGTTGTGTCAATGAGTGTGTCCTTTCACTAACAGTGAGTTTGCTGGGTTTATTTGTCGTCATCTTATCCTTCCCCCTTCCCACTTCTGGCCCAGTACAGTGCCTGACACTAACAGAAACTCAATAAATATTTCTTTGTTCAAACTTCTCTGTCCTCATCAAGTCACCTAGGATTTTCCTCCTACTGAACAGATTTCCCAGGGAATGAGTAGAGCTGAAATTGTGCCTGGCAGTTCCAAATCCAAATTTTTCAGTGGGTTAAGTATTTTCATTTTGGCTTATATGAAAGCATTATTGGTACATGGCTGCTGAGTGGACCTGGCTTGTCATTGGAAAAAAAAATATTTTATTCAAGTAATTAGTTATCTGAATGAACTGTTTAATCCACTGGTTTTCTTTATACTATGGGGATGTGGCCTTATAGTTTCTGCAAGTTTTGAATAATCACAAACTCTTATAATATCAACGGTCATGAAACTGAAATACTTGTAAGAGGCCACTGGTTTAGTTGCAAAATATTTAAATTCTTTTGTACTTGTTTTGCAAATAATTTATGGAACATGAGAACTAAATCTACCATAGAGTTCAGGAAATTTTTGAGTGCAAATTTGCTTACTGCCCTTCAGAAAATTGCCTTTTATTGAATTTTTCTCATCTCTGCTGTTTCTTAATTCTTTAACTCCTTCTTCTCCTGGTTTCCCTCAACTCTTCACTGGTTATATCCCTGTAATATAGACAAGAAAGCTATGGATGGCTAGACCTACATATAGTGAATCTACAAAGTTCTTATGTCTGCTGGATGGAAGTTTCCTTGGATTTTATGGCACTGAACTAGACTGAATTGTGCAAATAGTGTCTATGTGGTGGACATAAGAAGTGGTCTGCAAGAGAAACACCAATAGGAAGAAGACAGTAACTTTCCTGGGTGAGGGCAAGCGAGAGAGGGGGAAAAGAACAATGCTGAACACATCTCTGCCCCACCTGGATTGCGTCTTCCTGGAGGGACATTATCTCTCCACCACTCCTCACGGTAGCTAACAGAAGACAAGGTCTCCTGGCCAAGGCATAAGCATCACAAATTGGGATAGATCCCCATCTGTTTGCCTGAAATGATCCCTCATCTTTCTGGCTCATATTGGATGAGAATTTTTTTAAGAGCAGGTAATTGGCTGTGAAGCTTTGCTTTTGAATAGAGGAATTTATGATGTATTGAGCTGCAAACATGCCCTCCAACATCATATTGTGTTAATTCCTCTCCATCATCTGAAGGTGATTTGACACAGCTTAATGTGATGTGACTATAGAACATCAAAGGAAAATACACAGTGAAGGGGGGCACTTACTGCCCAGGCTCCCATCCCTGGAATGGAAGATGCTTCCAAATGGGGTGTCCTGAACAACCTGAGAACCGGAGGCATCGTTGCTCTTGACTAAGTGCCTTTGTGCATGGCGTCTCATTTCCTCCTCCCACCTCCATCTTGCGAGATAAACATGATTGTCACTCACATTTTACTAACAAGATAGTGAGGATTCAGAGACTGTAAGTTACTTTCCTAAAATCACATGGCTGTTTGCATGAGAAGCTGGAAGTCTAGAGAAACAAAGAGGGCCATCCAGTGAATGGATCTGGGTTGCTTGACACTGAGCTAGCTAGGAATTGGGATTCCCCCTTCCACAGAGGAAGGGACTTTGATGAGACTTAACTTCCTACATGTCCTGAGGGTCCCAAACTCCCCAGGTGTCAGATAACATGTTTCTTAATATCCCTCTAAAAACCTGAAACTAAGCTTAGATTATTGGACACTTGGGCCCCAAGTTTTGTATCCTCACCCTGTACAAAGCTGCTCCCACACTCATCGCACAAAAGCAATGAGCAAACAGTAGTGAAGCTGTGCTTCTGCTCGGGGTCCAGCCCCATAGTGCACCCAGCTGCACTCTGGCCACTTCTCTACAAAATGAAGAGAACAGACTGGTGCACCTGCTAACATCCTGCCGAGGGTTCCCTCACCCTCGTGAGGTTTGCTAATGTTGTTGGAGCTCTCTGTCTCACAAGGATGGTCCCAAATTTTCTACTTCAAATCCTCTGCTTTTTGTATTGTTTGAGGCCATTACATTTGATGGAAACATGTTCATGTTTATTCAACTTTAATTTATATTAGCTAGTGACCGACACAATCTCTTCGAATCCAAATGTGTATTGGAATGTGGCATAAGATACTGTTCTCCATCACAACAAGATTTGTTCTCATAGATCTGCATCCTAAGGGAGTGCCTACAGAGTAATAGAAATCAGCCTCTTTTTTTTTTTTTTTAAACAAAGCTGTCTTTATTGGCAACTGCTTTTTATATATCTAGGTAGAATTATGTTCATGAGATCGGGGTAGATAGCGCTTTAGAATCTGCTTGGAGTAGTGTTTGAATTGCTATCCCCAAAGTAAGCCTCTTGTGGATGATCCCCAACTGGAAAGCCCTAAGACTGAGTCCAGACAGGGAAGGGAAGTATTGTGTACTTGCTTCCCTAGAAATGACATTGCTGTATCTAATAATTTGGGCAAAATTCATCATTTTCAAATGACACAAACTGACATAGTAGAGATCCAGAGATTGAAACCAGGAGATATGGGACTGCTTGAAAAATTGAATGGGCTGCCTCAGAAGGAAGTCAATTCCCCTTTTCAGAGGAATTCAAATGGATAATCATTTAGTGAGATTACATTAGAATGACCAGAACAATTACATGGGAGCAGTGTTACTACTACTAATAGTAGCTTTTATTTTTTGAGACCGGGCCTAATCTAGACCTAGGAAGATGCTAAATAATTGACATACACTCTATTACTTGAACCTTGTAACAACCTCATGAAGCAGATACCTGAGGATGAGAACAGGAGTACAGAGGTTAAATGGTACTTTTGAACTTATACACCACAGAAATGGATTTAAATCCAGGTCTTTTTGGTTCTAAAAGCACTGTTCTTAGCATACCCTCCTCTAGTCCTGGGGCTCAGTGATATTCGTCTAAAGCCTTACTCTGACCCCTGCTAAAATCTTGACTTCTTGATTTAGTACACATGGAATAAGTTCGCCTTCTGAGGGAATTTCAGTACCCTTGCACTGAGATTAGAGAATATTTTCCTTGGAGTGGTCCTCTCCATCAGCACATAGGGATGAGCAGTGGTAGGCCTCCTAGTGGACTGTGAGCTCATGGGCACCTGTTGAGATTGATGACCTGCTGTATTGTGAAGGGAGAGCTGCAGGACTGGGCTGATTCCAGCCCGGCCACTAAGACGGCAGGAAGCTCCTTTGAAGTAGAGAGTGTAGCTTCTTTGGGGAAGAGTTCCCCAACAGGTGTCTGTGGCACCAGGGGAGTACAGGGGTACCAAGATATTGATTCCCTTAGTCAGTAAGGCAGCCGGGCAGAGGTTAGGATGGCCAGAGCCTGAGTCTAGAAATCCAAATGGCTTTGACCACAAACGGTCCCATCTGATTATCTAAGTGTCATATAAAAACATCATATTCGGGGCACCTGGGTGGCTCAGAGGGTTAAGCCTCTGCCTTCGGCTCAGGTCATGATCTCAGGGTCCTGGGATCGAGGCCCACATCGGGCTCTCTGTTCAGCGGGGAGCCTGCTTCCTCCTCTCTCTGTGCCTGACTCTCTGCCTACTTGTGATCTCTCTCTCTCTCTCTATGTCAAATAAGTAAATAAATAAATAAAATCTTTAAAAAAAACAAAACAAACAAAAAACAAAAACAACCCCCCCAAAAAAACATATCATATTCTACATGTATTTTTTTTTTAAGGTTTTGTTTATTTATTTGACATAAAGAGATACAGCGAGACAGGAAACACAAGCAAGGGCAGAGGGAGAGGTAGAAGCAGGCTTCCCGTTGAACAGGGAGCCAGATGCGGGGCTTGATCCCAGAACCCAGGGATCAGGACCTGAGCTGAAGGCAGACGCTTAATTACTGAGCCCCCCCAGGTGCCTTCTACATAGATCTTGATGTAAGAACGTGGGGAAACTATTTTGAGCACCCTGCAGGGTAACACCTTGGAACAGAAGAAATCACTGGATTTTACGGAGGGGGAAACTGAGGCTCAAAGGACTTGACTCTGGAGGTTACCCACTAATTTGCCTCAGGTTTCATCTGAATGACAGTAAGAAAGTCAACAAACAAAAAGCAAAAACAGCAAAGGGAAGGCGAAGGCACTACAGTAAATACTGCGAGGACTTCAGATCCATCGTCACTGCTGGACAGGACCTTGCCTGTGACGACACAGCTGGGAGAAACAAATTACTCAAACACTGGAGTTTAACATGCTATTCTTACTAATAAGCTCTCTTCACTATGACCCCAAAATACCACTGCACATCGAGAGAAGATTCATAATGACACTTACGTTTGCAAAGCCTCCCGTTTAGAAACTGTAGCCATAACGCATTAGCCATGTCATGCTGAGCTTGTATTTAATTCTGACAAAGGACAAATAGGAGGTGGTGAGAACTTGATGCTTTTCCCTCTGTCGCTGCCCAGAGAGGAGAAGTGTTGGGCCATATTGTTTTTGACACGACGCTTCAATTAGGCCTTAAAGAATAGGTAGTACATGCTTGATGGAACGCGAGATGCTATACCGATCAGCTGCTTCGTTGGAAGTTTAAGTTTGATGCTCCCCCACCAGGGACCCACCAGTCACAATAATTACATTGCTGTCTTTTCATAATATGATTTATTTAGATGTTGCTTTATGAATTAATTCCCTCTAATTGCTGCTCCTCTCACTGTAAATCAAGGTTTCTTGCTTTGTGTAGTACGATGAACATGATCCTACAGTGCAATAATTAGTCCAATTAGGAAGCAAGACAGATGTGGAAAACCAATTAGTTTCAGGAATATGTCTGTGCCTATGTATCCCAAGCCCTGCTCAATTGAAATTTAATAGCAACTTAATAAAACATTGTTTTATTCATAAACCATCTCTTCCTTCCAAGTTCCCATTTGTTTGTTTATCTGTTCATTTCTAAAGGAGCTGGCGCCCACTTGCTTCACGCTTGGTGAGTCTCCTTCCGTGCGGAGAAGATCATTATTTTCTCCCTGTGGTTGAAGTGAAAGGATCCTTATTTGGAAAGGGAGGCCGAGGCCAGTGATATAGAGAACGGGTGAGCTTTTGGCCTCTTTACTCTCTTTGTTGGAAATATAAGCATCACTGGATCCAGAGACTTCAATTAGGAAATGTCAGTGCTGTGTTTTATGGACACACACATAAGCACACACACATATATACATATAGACACACATATACATAAATATCCATGCAGAGAAACAGACACACACGCATGCACGCACACACATACACCTGTGTGGGTACGCATGTGCACAGATACACCCACATGTGCACACACGTATACACATAGGCATGCGTGTCACAGGCCCACGTGCATACACATGTTCATGTGTACACACATACTCCTGGTCGACCACCCCACAAAAGAACCCCGGTGCCCAGGCTCCTCTCTGAATCTAACAGTCATTCAGGGCTTCTGCTCCATGAGTCTGAGCGGGACTCAAGGGTCCTTCCATTTCCTGGGGATTATTCCACTGGGAAAACAGAATAAAATGAATTACGGATTTAAGAACAACCAAATGACATAAAATGAAGTATTAATCTTATGGGTTCAAAAGATAACCTCTCCCTCAAAGTTCCTAAGTATTAACCCATAAATTAACAGAAAACCCCAAAACGGTTAGAAATGCAAACAGTTTGTGCTGTAACTGAGGGACAGTTACTGTGGGTGACACCTAGTTACAAGTGTAGACCAACCATCTCACTGAGTGTAAAAAGAGGCACAAAGTTACACCGGCCCTCAGTTCAGTGTAGGGTTTGGGTAGGAAAGTGGTGCCCACAGAGTGGGGACACCCCCAGTTTCTCTAGCTGGAAAGAGCTGGCTGACGTTCCCGGATGTTGCTGCTCTCTGCAAAGGGCAAGGCAGGGGGAGTCCTGCTGTTACTTCTCTGGAGTCTGGGGAATAGAAGCCCCTAGAGGAAGGGGCCTTACAGAGTGCAAGATGCTTCTGTGCAATAGGAGTATGGGAGGCCCCCAGCAAGGGGGGCTGGCTTCCTTCCCCAGCCGCAGAGCTGAAATGAGGCCCAGGGTCTCTTGACTCACGCCGTGTTCTTTACACAGCGTCCTGCTGCCTCCCTTTAGGAAAAAAATCTCTAGTTTCCAGAACATTTACGTACCAGAGTTATTAAAAAAATCTATCACAAAACAATCACAGTAACTGAAAATCCCTATTCACTGCTCAATCTGATAGGTAAATTACCGAACTTTTGATTTATGTAACTCATTATCATTGCACGGTTGCTGCAGTGCTATGCTCCATTTGTCTCCTTGATCATTATGTGGTTGGTTCTCTCCATGTCCTGAAAGCAAGACCTTAATAATAACCAGCAAGGGTAATGCAATTAGCAAGATGTGGCATTTGTGTGCGGTTAGCCGTGCATGTGTGTGCGTGCGTGTATGAGAGTGAGTGTGTATGTGGGGGGGGGGGCATGCTGAGGAGGTGTGAGGGTTGAGAATGCTCAGGGCAAGGAGGAATTAGTCTAGCTTTTGGGACTAGCGCTCCCTTCCCTGCTGATCCAGGAAGGTGATGGGGCCTGTGGAAGTCTGTTTAGATCCTCAGATAGTCCAATCAGGGCCCCTGGGGATAAGCTGTGGTGTGTGGGGCAAGGCAAGGGGAACTGTCAGTTGTGGGGAAAGAAGAGAAAGGATTGTTGGGGATTTCAGAAGCTGGTTGCCCTAGTGACCTGGGAGATGAGGTTGTTCATCCCAGCTCACAGAAAGTCATTATTGCTCTTCTGATTGCTTCTGTCCCTTGGGGAAGGTTGTGACAGTGCTCAGGTCACAAACGCCTAGACACTCTGGAGTGGATCATGCACCAACGCAAGCTGATTAAGTAAGCGGGAGGAGCAGAAATGCTTCCCTTGCCCTTCCCAGCCTTTCCCCTGGGGAGGCACTTTTTGGGGGTGCAGTGGGGTAAAACAGGTAACTGTCAATCAAACAAATGTAATTTTTTTTTAAAACTCAGACTCAATATCTAAGAATTCAATACAATTGGGCACTTGGGTGGCTCAGTCGGTTAAGCGTCTGCCTTGGGTTCAGGTCATGATCCCCGAGTGGAGTCCTGATCAGGCTCCCCACTCAGTGGGGAGTCTGTTTCTTCCTCTGACCCTCCCTCACCTCATGCTTTCTCCCTTGTGTGCTCTCTCCCTCTTTCATATAAATAAAATCTTTTAAAAAATAAATGTTCAATACAATTTAATTCAGCAAATACTTATTGGGGGTTACCTGACAGTTATAATTATTATTCATAATATAAATAACATATAGTGTACTGGAGTGGTGAATTAATTAAAAAAGAGTAATGGATGATTCCTGGCCTCAGAGGGGTTTATAATCTACACAGGCAGGAGACAGTGGTCCAAGTGCCTGTAAGAAAAAGCAGTGGACAGTGAGTGATATGAAAAGCATCCAGTTGTGGTGAGGGGACAGGTGTGAGATGCACATGCAGGCTGTCTGATATGGAGTGGCAGGCTGGGGACAAGAGAGGGAGGGCATTACATGCAGGCAGGAGGAGCAGTGTGTGGCCAAGTGGTGCCAGGAGAGTGGCCGTCACCTTCAGGGACACCAGGCGTCCAGTTGATCTAGAACCAGGATCACTGTGAAGGTAGAATCTGTCCATAGATTAGACCGTAGAGTCTGCATCCAACATGCGGCTCAAACTCACGACCTCAATATCAAGAGTTGTTTGTTCTACCAACCGAGCCCATCAAGTGCCCCACATTCTTGGGATTTTTTAAAGATTTTATGTATGTATGTATGTATGTATGTATGTATGTATATATGTATGTATATGAGAGGGAGAGAGAGAGAGATTACAAGCAGGGTGAGGGGAAGAGGAAGAAACAGGCTTCCCGCTGAGCAGGGAGCCTGATGTGGGACTCCATCCCTGGACGTTGGGATCGTGACCTAAGCCGAAGGCAGATGCTTAACAGACTGAGCCACCCAGGTGCCCCATTTTGGGATTTTTTTCTAAAAGAGAAACGACTTCAATGATCCATTCCATCTGCTCTGCTAAATGATTATTTTGGAGAATGCAATGCATCAACAATTTGTCAAAATGCAAATGACATTTTTAATCTGGGCCCCTCACTGCTCTTGTTAGATGAGTCTTCGAGCACACACTCCTCCTACAGTGACAAGAGAATGTTCTTGAATCCAAAGATTTTTAAGCTATTGTTGTAAGGTACATTGTTTCAGTGACAGAGCAATGCAACTTTTCTGTTACTAATGTGTGTGGCAGGAGTGTGTAGTACGAACAGAAGTTATTTTAAGTTTTGTCAGGGCCCCGAGGGGCCACACTTCCCCATCTGTCTGTTGGAGAGAACTGGAAGCCAGGACAAAGGCTCAAAGACTCTTCTCCAGCTTCCCTGGGGCCCGGCATCGATTGTGGGAAGTACTGCCTTTCGGGCATCTGCTTTCCCAAGCAATCAATACAACAACATGGGTGAGAAATGAGGAACAGCAACTGCTTAGCGTCCATTCTTCCTTGAAATTAATATCAACAGCCTGGAGTTGTCTGGTGGAGAAATGCTCATTCAGAGAAACCCAGCAACAAACAAATACGAAAAGAAAAGGCGTGCTGGCACATAATTCTTGCAAAATGCAAAAGGGAAAGGTTTTACCTCAAAGCTGTCTATAACTGAAATACCACTGGGGTTTATGTTTAGTCTTTTTTCTTTTCCTCTGAAAAATCAGCTCATATATTTTCTTGCAACCAAGACAAGCACTCTGTTAATTGTTCCATTAAAAGAGGTGTTGAAATGTTACTAATTGTCAAATGCAATTAAGTGTAGCAACATGTCACAGGTAAATTAACGAGAAGCCAGGTGCTTGGAGGGGGGTGGTGCCCAGCATTGGCTCTGCTGGGAATAATCGTTATCCTTCCTGGAGGTGACTCCTGCTTGCCTAACCAGGGAACTGTATGCATAACGCCGGCCCCTGATTACAGCTTTTAAGGGTGACTCATCAGCGGCCATTTGCTGAGTAGTTTTTATCTGCTTCCTCTCTATAAGCTTGATAGTGATGTTATTAGCGGAGAGTGTTGGTGACTTAAAAAGGAAAAGTCAATTGTTATCCTTGAGTAACCCAGCAGAAAGGAACAGGATTTGCAAAGAATCCTGCATCCCACATCTCCAAGTGCAGACAGCAGCACCCACAGGTGCTTGAAGGCCATGGTGCTCTTGTCTTAGTAGCTGAGTTAGGTTTACATTCCTTCATCTGGTTTCACATTTATTTATTTACTCATTTCAAAAGCATTTCCATACTTGTGCTATACGCAGTGAAACATACGGATGTATAAAACTGGAATCTGGAAGTCTTTCTTTTGAAAGAAATTTTCAACTTCATCTGGGTTAAGCACACAGTTTCTTTTCTTTTCTTTCTTTGTTTTTTTTTTTAATGATTCTTTCTTTCTTTCTTTCTTTCTTTCTTTCTTTCTTTCTTTCTTTCTTCCTTCTTTCTTTCTCCTTCCTTCCTTCCTTCCTTCCTTCCTTCCTTCCTTCCTTCCTTCCTTCCTTTCTTATTTATTTTAGAGAGGGGAAAGAGGAGGGGACAGAGGGAGAGAGAGAATCTTAGGCAGGTTTCACACCCAGTCTGGAGCCCAATGCAAGGCTCAATCACAAGACCTTGAGATCACAACCTGGCTGAAATCAAGAGTAGGAAACTTAACCAGCTGAGCCACCCAGGTGCTGCAGCATACACATTTTCAAGAAGACTATAAGCTCTTATATTTGGGACCTGGTCCTATTCCTTTTTTGTATCTCCAACATTTAGTGAGGTGCCAGGCACATATTACAAACTCAGTAAACATTTAATGAGTAAACAGAAATGATAAAACCTGTTGGGAGAGGGATTGCATTGAGGGAGGAGGGTACATTTGGTTGTAGTTTGTGTTTCTGGTGATGATGGGACCTCTGTGTGGAGGTGTTTTGAGTCTGGTCAGACATTCGAGACCAAGTTCCTCATAAGGTTAGGGCTGGATATTTGTCATTGGATGCCACTTGTGAAGAAGGGCTAGTTGAACTGCAGGGCCCTGTTCCTGATGGAGGAAGAAGGAGAGGGCCAAGGGCTTCTGCAAGTGTGTATTGTGCAGGGTGCCCAGGGTTGAGGGAAGAGGCAGAGGAACTGGATCTCTCTGTAACTGCAGGGGAGGGAAAAGTTTCTTAACCCATTTAGGGTTCTTGGCTGGGTCTGAAAGTTAAACTGACAAAGACAGATTCACAGGAGGAAGACATACAAATTTTATTAAATTTGTCATGTATGTGAATACCTCCAGAAGAGAATGAAGACAGAAGGAGGAACCAGAGCAGGAAACTTTTATACCTTCTAGACAAAGAAAGAATAAATTTGTCAGGAACTAATAAGACAAAGAGATTTGGGCTGGGCTTAGTAAATGGTGAAGGGATAAGTAGGAAGATAAAGTTTAGTTTAATAAGATTTGTTTGCACATATTTCTTTGTTCTAAACTCCCCATCTCTGGTGATAAGAATATCTTCCTTCCTGTTGGTAAGAGAGGGAAGGTTTCATGTGGCAGTTTTATGACCAGTTTCAGGGAAGAAGGGTGAGTGGGCTGGGGAGGAGGGTTATCAGGGTGCTTCTGTCATTTTTCAAATTCCTTCAGCTTATGATATTCAATATGACAACTGCCATACTGTGGGGTGGCATGTCCTGAACCCCATCATTACCAACCATCCTGTTTCTCAGTGCTAGACCCTGAGTGGGCAGAGAAGTCAGTGGAAGATCTTGCCTGACAGACTGGATGGGCCTTTCTGGCACTGCTGTAGGAGGGCAGTGTGTGAGGGGCTATTTGGGTTTCCCAACACCAACAACCAATCCTCTAATACCAGTTGGGTGTCCAACACTCCAATTCAATTCAAACACTAATGATCTGGAGTTAGTGCAGAACCCACAGGTCAGGATAAGAGCTGAGTCCCATAAGCTTGCCCTCACTTCACACACCAGTCACGTGGGGTGCTCAGACCACCAACACTTCTGCCTGGCTGATTACAAATTCAGCTTTCCATGATTCTTTCTTCAGGTTTGATAATTAGCTAGAGCAACTCACATACATCAAGAAAGTGCCTTATTTTCTATTACCAGTTTATTGTGAAGGATAAAACTTAGGGATAGCCAAAAGGAAGAAATGCATAGGGCAAGGTATGGGGGTGGGAGGTGGAAAGTTTGCATGCCCTTAGTGGGCACACTACTCTCCCAGAACCATCCCAGAAGCTCCCTAAACCCCATTGCTTTTTCTTTTTTCTTTTCTTTTTTAAATGGAGGCTTCATTGTGTAGGCATGATAGATCAAATCATTGCTGATTGACTTTAATCTCCAGACTCTCTCCTCTTCCTAGAGGAAGGTCAATGAGGCTGAAATTTCTAGCACTCTGATCACTTGGTTGGTTTTTCCAGCCACCAGCTCCTATCTTGAAGCTATTTAGTAGCTCCACCCAATCCCACAACCCCCACCCCCTCACCAAAAGTTATCTCATTAGCATACAGAAGATACTGTTATTGCTCAGGAGACTCCAACATTGTTAGGAGCTTTGTACCAGGAACAGGGATGACTAAATCCAACTCTTTGTATCTTATTATCCCTCAGGGCCCATTTCAAAGATGTACACACAAGGAGCTCACTTCCCATGGGACTGTGATGCAAATGTTGGCCTGGCTACTTTCCTTCCATCCTGCTATTTTTCTGCCTCTTACTCCTCACTCTTTTTTTTTTTGGTAAGATTTATTGATTGATTGATTGATTTAACACAGAGAGAGAGATAGCAAGGGAGAGAACACAAGCAGGGGGAGCAGCAGGCAGAGAGAGAGGGAGAAGCAGGCTCCCTACTGAGCAAAGTTCCCTATATGGGACTTGATAGTAGGACTCAGGGATCATGACCTGAGCCGAAGGCAGACACTTAACTGACTGAGCCACCCAGGCACCCCTTACTTCTCACACTTCTGAGGCAAAGCAGTTTGGAGATGTTGTTGCTAATATGGTCCTTGCCATCCTGTCAAAATGGATTGCCTCCTAGGACGTACACTCCTGCTCCACCTTCTGTGGAGACCCACTATCGTGGAAGTTAGCCTGTGGTGGGGAATGCCCTTAACAAATAAAAGAACACAGTGCATAAAGTTCTTTCCAAACTTTGGTACCATCATGTTGGTTTTCTTTTGTTTTCAATAATAAACAATGGCTATGTTAGAGGTAGACAGGAAACTGAGCCGTTGTCTCATTAAATAACTCAAGTGGAGCCATATGCAGTTCATCTGAGGAGCTACAAAATATTAAAGATCCCCAAGCTCCACTCCAAGACTTAAAAACTCAGATTATTGAAGTATGGGAGGGCATATTCATAAGCGCCACATGTCATTCTTTTTTTAAAAAATATTTTATTTATTTATTTTAGAGAGAGAGACAGAGCAAATCAGGGAAGAGGCTCATCGGGACAGAGACAATCTCAAACAGATGCCACAATGAGCACAGAGCCCAAAGTGGGGCTTGATCCCATGACTCTGAGATCATGACCTGAGCTGAGACTAAGAGCATTGAATGCTCAACTGACTGAGCCATCGGGATGTCCTTCCACATGTGATTTTGATGTCTAGCCTCATTTATTTTATTCGTCTGATCTCCCCATGAAATTTGTACCTGGGTCTCAATGAAGATATGTACATCCTCTCTTCCCTGCATCTCCTCACAGGAGCATATAAAGAGACACTCAGCCATAGGGGGAAGGGTATAGAATATTTAAAACCTTGGCACCAGTCTTAATCAGAAGAGTAGTCAAGCTCCAAAGAAAGTTTCATTCCCAGTGAAGGCAGTTCAGCTATGCCAAAGTCAAGGTTCTGGTTGGAAAGAAATCTTAAATTCCTATATTTTTCTAAACACTCTGATACCGAATGAGAGGACATTCTTTCCTATTAAAGGTTAAACTCAGTCCTTTCATGAAGATGATTATAGTAGTTTCTTCAACAAAGACATGCTTGGCCTTCCAGGGAAGGAGTGAGATGGTATTCTCAAAGGAACTGCAGAACCTAGCCAGGAAAGAATGCATGGGATTATATTTTAACAGTTCTGAACCAAGGAGTTGGGAAAGCAGAACACAAATTTAGATAAAAGGGAGCTTATTGATACGGAAGCTTTTTTTTTTTTTTACTCTAGCATGGAGCTCCGGAGATGGTACAAACACACTCCTAAGACATTTCCCAGAATCATGGCAAAAGTGATGGCTCACATTAAGTTAGGTAGAAATGCCAGAATTGCACGGGAGATGGGAGAAGAATGGATTGGAAAGTTCAGAGAAGTGGGCATGTTAGCATGAATATTACACATATGGCTGAATGGCTGTGTTCCATGGAAGTGCCCAGAGGAAGCACCAGAGAATGTACTGAGAGGAGCAGCAACATCAATAGGAAGGCAAATGACGGTTCTCTGCAGGCTTGTGCGGATAGGACATATGGCTTCAGAAATAGCCTCCCTAGCGACAGTGAGATGAAAAACCCGGTAACAGTGGCTAAATGGCTGTGCCTAACTGTCAGAAGCCTGGTGGGTACAACTGTCATAAATAATAGCAAAGCTACAATCAAAGGGTGCCTGACCTGCAGAGTTATGGAGGTATTAAAGGAAAACAGCACCCCTAGTGGCAAAATATAGGGGCAGCCAACAACGGTTCTGCCTAATCAGTACAATTAAAAAAAAATCAAGAATGGATAATTAGGAGGCTGAGAGTAGTTATTCCATGAAAATGTCATGGTTCCTTGCTCGTTTTTCAGATTTGAGCTATTTTTTTTATTTCTCTTTTTCAAAAAATATTTTATTTATTTATTTGAGAGAGACAGATAATGAGAGAGAGCACGAGAGGAAAAGAGAGGAAGAAGCCGACTCCGCACTGAGCAGGGAGCCCCATGTAGGGCTCAATACCAGGACCTTGGGATCATGATTTGAGCCGAAGGCAGATGCTTGACCCACTGAGCCACCCAGGCTCCCCAGCCAGTTTTCAGGTCTGGAACTCATTCATGAAGGAGAGGCTGCATTCCCAAAAGGAAGGCTCCTAAACACCTTAGCAAGTGTACATGATATTGGGTCTACCAGTTATTCTCCAAAGGTTGAGAGTCATTTACTCCCCTAGAGAAAGGGGATACTCAAGCATTTTAAGGACTCTTGGGCACAGGATCCGAGTAGACATCGATACCTAGAAATTGGAAATAATACCATGTCCTCACTGATAGAGTGGGGGCACACAGACACCAGCTAATAATTGGAGGTTTGGCCAATATCTGGCTCACAGAGTATCCACTAGGTTTAAAGATCGATCCATCCAAAGGTGATTTCCTTGCTTTCTCTGTGTATAACAGGAATAGACATCTTTGGTTTTTGGCAAAGCCATCCATTAGTTTTTTGGCCTGAGGGGTAAAAGTTATATTGAGATAGGCTATATGAATGACTTTGAGTCTGCCACCACTCCCACTGCTGGCCAAATAGTAAATCACAAATAGTATCACAATATCACATCCCAGTGGGACTGGCAAAAATTAGATCTGGTCTTAAAGAGTTAAAGGATGCAGGGAGTGTGGTCCTTCTCATAACCTCTATTTAATTCACCAGTCTGGCTTCTGCAACAACACACAGATCCTAGAAGATGTCATTGAATTATCTAAAACTCAAGTGAATAGTAAATTCAGTTACACCTAACTTTTTCTACAACAGATGAACATGGTCTGGGGTACGGGGCACATTATATGCAGGATGGACAGGCAAATGTGTCCTTTCCTATCTCTACCAAAAAAGAGAATCAGAAACAATCAATATTCACTTGCAATGGACATTGGTCTATCTTTATGACTTTGTCCAATCTGCTCCCATTCTCCATCATAATATTATGTAAAGAGACTTGGGTCATGTAAACATCCCACAGAATATCACACTGGTCCACTATATGGATGCCATCCAGTCAATCAGAGTGGATGAGCATGTTGGAGCTCTTGGTAAGAGTATGAGGGTCCTGAAGTTTGAGCTACACAATCAAGTCTACTCAATTATGCTAGGGGTTAGTGATGATGAACCATGCACACTGGGAAAGTCCCAGCAAGAAATTTACAACATACACACCTGGAGTTCTGGGACAAAGCCATGCCATCTGCAGCAAAGAATGACACCTTTGGAGAAACAGCTCATGGAATGGCACCGGACCCCCAGGCAGGGGGAGTATTTGATCATGGGACAGTAAGTGACCAAGTGTCTGGAATTGCCCATCTTGAGCCCTGTCTGTTGCAGAATGAAATGCATTTGGTGTTTACTGTGGTGAAAACAAGGACAGGTAGTCTTGAGAAGAGTTGTCTTCACTGCAAATTATCCTTGGGTGTGCAGCTGTTTATCCCATTTAAAAGAAAGCTTTCTGACATTGCAGAGAAGGGATACTTCTTTTCATCTAAAAGTTGCTTTTCTGTCTTTCTCTAGGGTCTCGTGCTCAGTAGGGTCAGTAGGAAGTCGGTAAACGCTGCTAGACTCCCTCCACCCACGGAGATTGTTGGGTTTGGCCCTGGGCGAAAAATCTTCAGCTCTCCAGCATCTTTGCTCTGTTCTTTCCCTACTCGGTGCTGCATCACCTCTCTTTCCTTGCCGTCTTTCCTGGAGTGTGTGCATTAAAAAAATTTCTTTTTTTGGCCTCATTTTTTTCTTTGGGAACAAAACCCTCTAGAAAATCTAACACACTCTTCCTCCCCTTCAAAATATCAATTTTTGTTTTAAATTTGAGAGCATTAACTTGTATATTGAGACCCACAAAATGGAGGCCACCTCCATTCCAGCACCTGTCACAACCTAAACCCAAGTTGGCCTCTCTCACGGAGAGCACTATCTCCATGTTCTCACTGTCAAGGACTCCTAACGCCAATCACAGCCTCCAACTTGGCTTTAGCTATCCTGCCTTACCTAGAAAACAAGACCAGCTAGCCTTGTAAGGAAATCCCTGACTTCCTAGCCAACCACACCCTGTTTCGCTTTGTCTCTGTTAGAGCTAAATAAAGCCCCCTCGTTCTCCAAATCCCTTGGGAATAGCCTCTGCTGCCTGTAGGCACTGCACTCCCCCAATCCATGGGTGGTTTTCCCTTGAGCAAAGAACATCAAACTCATTACTAAATTGCCTTAGTTTTGTCATTTGACAAATTAGATAGTCAAGAAACAGTATAATTATTTGGTTAATATTTATTTTGCTTTATAACTGTATATGTGAGCAGTGCCCCTGTTTCTGTTTTTAGCATTATATTTCTGCACCCAGCAAAATACTCAGTATGCTATGAGTAATTTATAAGTAATGTTGAATATATTTTAATAAATAATTATGTAAACATGTATACATTTATAAATAATTGTTGTAATTATGAAAATGTCTTAGAAATAAAAGGATGATGGAGTTCAGTCAGGTGGATAATTGCGCTGAAGATAATCAAGGTCCAACAGACTTTTGAGGAATATCTTTACCTCCTCTACTGCCTAAAAGGATTAGGCCAAAAGCCTACACCGGGAAGAGAGCTGTTATCAAAGTTAACTTTTTTTTTTTTTTTTTTTTCATAAGAAAGACTTCTCAGAGCCTTGCAAACATTCCTTTACCAAACACTTGCTTTGGCCATCTTCCTGTGGATTGTCTTCTTCCCTTTTAAGGTCCCAAGCCCTCTTTCTCCTCAGCTCTTGTGGCTTATAAGCTTCGATTGCCTGACCGTCAGGGACGCTCTCCTGTCTTTGTGGGGCTCTCATACATATATAATTAAATTTGTTTTTCTCCCGTTAATCTGAATTATGTCAATTTATTTATTAGATCAGGCAAAGAACCTAGAAGATAAGAAGGGAAACATTTTCCTTCCCTACAGTTTTGGCACCCAGCATGGGACTCTTCAAGGCTAAACCACTGCTCACTCCAGGCTGGCTGCCCCTGAGGGATCCTGGGACTTCTAACAAGCCCTGGCAGAAGGTAAGAATTCTTACCACCTCAGTCTCTTGGATCTCTGCCTGCAGGGTCGATTGGAAGTAAGAGTGGTGACAGTCACTGGCTTTTCATAAGTTTAAATTAGCAGGAAAAAAAAATATTTGTGTGAACTAGTTCCTTGGGCATAGCAATTTTGGAAAAGATTTGTTATGAATACTCTTCATTTCTATGCATTCCTGTCCTCCAGAGATAATCACTGCTTCCTTTTGTTTTTGTCTTTTGTGTTGTTTATCAGAAGGAAGACCACAGATTCTATGGGGTATTCCTTTGATCTTTTCCTGTGAACTGGAAGCCTGGCTTTGTTTTTTGTTTTTTGTTTTTAATAAAGATTTCATTTATTTCTTTGACAGAGAGAGATCACAAGTAGGCAGAGAGGCAGGCAGAGAAAGAGGAAGCAGGCTCCCTGCCGAGGAGGGAATCCAGCCCGGATATCATGACCTGAGTTGAAGGTAGAGGCTTTAACCCACTGAGCCACCCAGGTTCCCAGAGTTGGCTTTGTGACCAATCAGAATGTTCTGTCTGGTCTCTGCTCTCCAGAAGGTACAAATAATGTTGTCCATCTGGCGGCCTGATTGAGGAGACCGGGATTCAGAGACAAAAATCACAAGGAGAGTTCTCTCTGTCCTGCTGTGTCAGCTCTTAGGGGAGTTTATCAGAGAGCATCCCAGTCCATGACAGGCCTTTGTCATCTCAACCTCCATTACTTTGTTAGCCCCGGAAGATCCCATTCCAGTAGCACCTGTCCAGTCAGAGTAGTGGCTCTGTGACTGGAGGCCTCTAACACTCCTGCGAGAAACCCGAGACGCCTTTTTACTACACAGTTCTGAACACCTGTGACAAGAAGGCCCTTGCTTTCTTCAGCTAACTCTGGGAGTCAGTGAACTTTCTGGATCTTGTGAGGGTTCCATCTTCTGCGCTTCCTTGTGAGATGCCTTTTGTGTCCGTGGTTAAGTCATAAAAAAGCTTATTAGTTTGAGTCATTAGTGAGATAAATATAAAGTTCTACTCATGAATGGCCAGATGATGAATCTTTTGAATTGGAAAGACTTCCATATTGGAAAAAGAAAAAAAGTTTTTAGAGAGCTTTCATCCTAAACAATTGTATTATGGGTACTTATGGAAAGACCAAGTTAAAAGATAGATACAAAGAGATATGACTGCTAGCCTTAGGGATTCCCTTAACAAGAAGGAACAGGGGTGCCTGGGTGGCTCAGTTGGTTAAGCAACTGCCTTCGGCTCAGGTCATGATCCTGGAGAACCAGGATCGAGCCCCACATCGGACTCCCTATTCGGCGGGAAGCCTGCTTCTCCCTCTCTCACTCCCCCTGCTTATGTTCCCTCTCTGGCTGTGTTTCTCTCTGTCAAATAAATAAAAAATCTTTAAAAAAAATTTTTTTAAAAAAGAAGAAGTTACAGAATTAGAGAACAAAAATTAAAGCCCCCATCCAACACAAAATCTCCTTAAAATCTTGCTCTGTCTCCTCAACTAATTCCCTGAGTTCTCCAAAGTCCTCTACCTTCTCCAGAAAATTCCTTCAACACCTAGATGGTTATTTTTGCTTCCGTTTCCCTACATGATTTTAGAGGGCACTCTCATCTCATCTCTTAGCCCAGAATGTACAGGTTACTCATGTAAATATTGAGAACCAGGATATTAATTTAACAGAAGCATCTGGGATGGACAATAAAGCTCAGACATAAAACTTGCTGGACTCTGTAATCAGGCTCTGTTGACTTCAGGCTTTTCTGGGCAATATGTTCTTTGCAGGGATATCCTCGACCCCACCCAAACAATTCCTGTCCCTTGGACAACAAGGGATCATCTAAATTATAAAGTCCTTTTACCTCCACTTTCAGAAGATCTTCCCAAATTTAAAGACAAACATTTAAAAATTACTGCCCTATTGTCGTGGAAACAGATGGCCAGATTTTCTCCCAGGCCCTTCTACAAATGACCAGAAAATAGCTCAATGCCGGCTGGTATTCAAGGTTTGATAGGAACAACATTGGAGACTTTCCCCCGTAAAGTGAATTGGTCTAAGGTTAAATTATACACTCAGAAAGAAGTTGATCTTTATAAAGTAAAGCTTTATACAGACTTTTTAAAAAAATATTTTTATTTATTTATTTGACACAGAGAGAGATCACAAGTAGGCAGGGAGGCAGGCAGGAGGAGAGGAGGAAGTAGGCTCCCTGCCAAGCAGAGAGCGGATGTGGGGCTCGATCCCAGGACCCTGAGATCATGACCTGAGCTGAAGGCAGAGGCTTTAACCCACTGAGCCACCCAGGCGCCCCTATACAGACTTTTTAAAGGCATACTGCACTAAACTGGGAGGATCCCAAAATATAGAACTCTTTTAATTTTCATCTTAGTTGGAAATTTTCTCCCTAATAGAAAAAAGACAAAGTTAAAATAGTGCGATCCACCCAGCAAATCGACCTTTACAAGTTTGACAAAAAAGGCTACCAAATTCTTTAGAGATAACTTGCAAGAACGCAGACCAAAAAATGTTAGGGCGAACAATTCCTGATTTACTTACGAGTTTTTAGAGAAATAAAAGCATAAGTCCAGGAGCAACTCCTGACCCATTCAGAGCCTTCCCTATTTGTCTCCAGATATGTACACATAGTGTATATACATATGTAAAAAAAAATCAGGACATTGAAATACAATTGTTCTGCATTTAAGAAAAAAGAGGAAAAATTTGAATAGTAATTGTAAGGTTTTTCATTGCAAATAGAACGGAGACCGCAAAGGCAAACAGGGTCCAAAGAGTGAGCTTTATTGCAAGCACCCTCGGGCGGGGTTCCCTGACTCCGGAGAGGAGAGTCGGGGAAGTCGCGCCTGGGTTGGGGAGTGCAGGGTTTTTAAGCCTTATCTTCTGGGTCTGGATTCAGGTGGATTTTTTCCCCCATATTAGGCAAGGTAACATCGTGTCCCCAGGTGATTGGTTGGGGATGGGGAAGGTCCAGACGATGGTGGGTGGTCCCTGGCTGGAAAGTCAGGTATGGGAAATTTTGCCTCCCCCCCCAACTAGGTTTCAACTTACTGGAGAGGACACGGTGGCCAGGGCTGCTTTGGCGGGAAGATCAGCCATCTTGGGTGCCCCTGTCTCTCAGCCAGCCCAACAGTAATGACCCTAGATCCTGTTAATAAGAGAAATATATCCAGATCTCCTAGGAGAAAACTCACATTCTTTCTCCATCTCTTGAAGATATAAATTTTACTCTGTCTTTGAAATGTAAACACCCTGGGAAGTAACTAAAACAATGGTCTGAAACTGTTAAAAGCAAACAAATAAACAAACAAGAAGGTGGGAGTGAGGAAAGAGGAGACCTTTTTAAAATACTGACTGCAAAAAAGGTTCTCTTGCCCAAACGCTAGAGCACACCATCCTTGAGATTACTTATCAAGGACAAGTACAAATCTTAATAGTCTTCCTCACAAATACTAGCAAAAAGCTTTTAAGTGGGTAACCTTAATTTGTTCTCTCTCTGCCAGAGACACTTATTTATAAACTCATGCGTTTGCTTTGTACCTGATTCACGGTTGCGGTTTTAAAATTAAAGTAGCCAGATCTCTGTGCCTGTCTACATATTTATGTCCATCCACATGCATACATGATGGATGTGGCATTTTTCTACCTTTAGATGATGGTACCAAAATTCATTTCTAAAAAAGCTCCATTTTGAGGCGCCTGGGTGGCTCAGTTGGTTAGTTGACTGCTTTCAGCTCAGGTCCTGATCCTGGAGACCCGGGATCGAGTCCCACATCAGGCGCCCTGCTTGGTGGGAAGCCTGCTTCTCCCTCTCTCAGTCCCTCTGCTTGTGTTCCCTCTCTGGCTGTGTTTCTCTCTGTCAAATAAATAAAGAAAAAATAAAAATAAAAAAATAAAAAAGCTCCATTTAATTGGCTTAAAAACATGTACTTTTGAGTGAAGTACTTCTAAATCTCAGAAATATAATAAAAATGAACCCAACCATTTTTCAAACTCATGTCTAGGATAATTTTTGGTAAATAAAAGCAAGTTTAAGTTTGCTGGTTTCATTAATACGGACCTAACTTTAGAGCTATTAGCATTAAGTGTAATACTTTTATTCTAGTTTCATTTACTGAAAGTAAAATAAGCTCATGTTATCTGTGTTACAAATTTTGGCAGCAAGAAAAATAAACTAAGGTGATGGCTGACTGCTTTAATGTCTCATGCAATTTTCATGAGTAATCTAAGTATGATTGTTAAGAACAAGTAAATAGATGTAAGTGGGATAAGAATCTTCAGGTGAACTTTTTGGTTTTTTAGTTTTTATCTTATTTTTTAAAAAAGATTTTATTTACTTTCTTACTTGAGAGAAAGATTGAGGGTGAGGAGGAGGGGCAGAAGGAGAGAATCTTTAAGCAGACTCCTCGCTGAGCTTGGAGTCCTTTGTAGGGCTTGATTTCCGCATGACCCTGAGATAATGACCTAAGTTGAAATCAAGAGTCGGAGGGTTAACCAGTTGAGCCACCCAGGCGCCCAAGAACTACGGTTTCTTAAAACAGCTATTTAGCTTTCAGATTTGCCAGTGAAGTCTTTAAATGACAATACGGGTAAATGGAGGGCAAGGTGTTCTTTCACAGTGACCTATGATCCTATTTGGCTAAGTTTTTAAAAAACTCTTTGACATTTTTGAGAAGCTTCAAATAAAGTTTTTTTTTTATCTCAAACTAACTTTGAGAATTTTTTAGAGGGTCCTTGGAACATCTCAGATTTGTTTTCTCTCCTTATAAAAAGGGAGATGTGAAACTAATTAGGTTTATTTGATATGTTAAATAGTATGGGAAGTGTCCTTTGGCGAGTACTTGACTCTTGACCTCAGGGTCATGAGTTCACGCCCCACATCAGATGTGGAGATTATTTTAAAAAACAAAAGAAAAGCAATACTAAACATTTTTCGTATTGTATTGTTTAGTATGTGTTACCAGTTTTCTACAAATTGTATGAAATTTCTAGAAATCTGTCCTGGTATATCATTGTCAGTCATAATTCCAGTTATCTTAAAATGTTATGTATCACAAAAATAAATAGATTTTCTTGTCAAATGCATTGCAGGAGACTTTCATCAGATCTTTAATCATGGCTATTTTTAAGTCTTTTGTCATTTACAGATGATTATTATTTCCCTGATGCTTTTGCAAAAATGTTTCTGCAGAAGTACTTGATCTTCAAGAAAACTTATGGAAAGTACTAGAATACAGATTTCTGATAACTTCGAGATCAGAAAATTGAACAGGGTAAGAATTTCTAAAGCTAATAGAATACCTAGATTCAAGCAGAACAAATATCAATTACATTGTACTGAATGAACTGAGGAGTATACTTATAATTTTTTGTATTTTTTGTTTAAAACATGTTCAATTAAAAAAATATATTTTGTTTTCCAGAATTAAGGAAACCTTGTTCCCTTGGTAATGTATACCTTTGTGAACAAAGATTAAATTTTTATCCTTCTCTTCCTTCCTGATGCCCCTAGAATTCATAAACTCTCAGTGGGTATTCTGATTTTCGTGGCAATAGTTATTTGCCTAAGTCCGCTAAGAATCTGTTCTTCTTGTAACAAGACACACTTGAAAACATTGGTTGCATTACTGAAGCTTTGACTGGAATGTCATATTTGAGAGAGCTATACAAATACCCAGATATGAAGAGACAGCTTTAAGTAGTTAAGGTTGACTAGAACCCATAATGCCCCTTGGGGAAAATGGCGGTACCTTACCTACAGGGATTCCAGCAACTTTACCAGGTGGGTGAGAAAGGTGACTTCCTGGTAGGTGCAGGAATTTCAGGATATTTTGGGGACCTTGAAAAGATAAGAAGTGACCCAAATCTATAGATATTGCTAGAAGGCCTGATGGCACACCTTCAACTTGACTTCCTAGCTTTGAGAGGCTTTTTTAAAAGTACAACCTGAGATTCCTTATAAAAAGTTTCAGCAAAGCAGATTTTAAAAATTTTGTAGGATCAATCACTATTCTTGTTATATTTATAAAAACAATCAAGCCACATTTATTAAAACTAGACTACTTTGGGGCACCTGGGTAGCTCAGTGAGTTAAAGCCTCTGCCTTCGACTCAAGTCGTGATCTCAGGGTCCTGGGATCCGGCAGCATAGGCTGTCTGCTCGGCAGGGATCCTGCTTCCTCCTCTCTCTCTCTCTGCCTGCCTGTGATCTCTCTCTCTGTGTCAAATAAATAAATAAAAAATCTTAAAACAACAACAACAAAAAAACCCCTAGACTACTTTGCAAGCAAATTAGTCTTACTTTGGTTATCTTTAATGGCAATGGTGATTGTAGAGAACAAAATGGTGTTTCAGTAGAAATTATAATATACACTTATGGAGATTAAATTCTAGTTCTGTCAATTGTCTTTGAGGTTTTGTTTTCTTTCTGTAAGTTGGACTTTATTCTGGGTTCTTTTAGTTTCTTCCGATGTTTGCCTACAACTTTTAAAACTAACATTTCCAATTTTTCTTTGACTTAGAATCATTGAGAACTAAAGCTGTCCTTTTCCCAAAGCCATGCAAGCTGACACTGGACAACTTGATACCAACTTCAGAGAAATCAGCACAAAAACCCATGCAGGAACAGTTTTCATGCCTGTGACTGGGTGGGCGACTCTGAGAGATCATCAGAGGCCTCAGACTATAAACCAGGGAAATCTGTCCAAATGTCATTGTGTACCCTCGGACCATCTATCAGTGCTTCAAGCCTGACATCTAGAAATCTTTTCAACTGGTGACCCCTCAGAATTCTGTTGGTTTGTAATTTGCTCCAGTTATTAACCACTGTTTTGTTTTCTTTGTTTCCATAGAAATGCCTTATTAAATACCCAATTTCCTGCATCGTACAGGCCTGACTTTGGGATCCCAGCTGCATCATCACCTTCTAAAATGATACACAGCTACTTGACTGAACTGACCCTATTATCAAGAATAAGAGATTAACTCAATGTTGTGATGGAGCAGCATTCTAAGATGAAGAAACCAAGGCCTAACACACTTAAGAGTTTTTTACCTCCCCCTTAACTGCCCCAAAGAATTTAGATAGGGTGTATCCTATTTAGGCAGGTGTACCAGGTAGAGACTTATTACCAAACATGACTTTTTTTTTCTCAAGAGAATGTCTTGTTCATCATGGCATGGCGAACCTTTATTTACCAAACACTTGATCTTCTCATCTTCTGATGGATTGTCTTCCTCCCTTTTGAAGTCCCAGATCCCTACCTGCTTCGCATTAGCTCAGGATGGCATAGAGACTGCAATTGCCTCACTGTGGGGAGCCTCTCATGTATTTGTGGGGCTCCTGGATGTACAAAATTATTTGTTTTTCTCCTATTAATCTGTCTTGTGTCAACTTGATACCAACTTCAGAGAGTTGTCATCATTAGATCAGCTTAAAAACCTAGATCATCATTAGATCAGCTTAAAAACCTAGAAAGGAAAAAGGAAAAAATTTTCTCCCCTCTAAGAAGCAGCTCTGCCCTCTGGTTTCCCACTGAGCTCATATCTCTGCCTCTTACCTACACATCTGTTCCAAGACCACTCCCTATTGTTTCTCATCTGGGCCTTTTCCTTTGCCAGTAGCTCAGGGAAGGATCAAAGGAAGGGTGGGAAGAGTAGGAGAAATTGAGGAGTGAGGAACATTGTTAGCCCATGGGACCGTGGGAAGAAAGCACCTGCTGAAATTGTCCAGAGGGTGAAGGGGGTTCATGAGAGCACATGGGGTGCTTTTCCCGGTAGGTGACTTTAATAGCTTCTAGCCAAAGAACCTGAGATATTCAGAAATCAGGGACTGAAACAAGGACACTTTATTAGTTTTCTAGAGCTACCATAACAAAGTTCCATAGACTGAGTGGTTTAAGCAACAGAAATGTATTATCTCACAGTCCTGGAGGCTAGAATTCCAAGATGAAGGTGTCAGCAAAATCGGCTTCTTTTAAGGCCTTTCTCCTTGGTTCACGGATGGCTACTGTCTCCCCGGGTCTCTGCATGATTTTCCCTCTGCGCCAGTTTGTGTCCTAATCGCTGATAGTCTTATGGGATTAGAGCTCATCCATATGACTTCATTTTATATTAATTACATCTCCAAAGGCCCTATCTCTGTATACAGTCACATTCAGAGGTGCAGAGGGCTAGGACTTTAAGAGATAAATCTGGGGGAACCCAATTCAATTCATAAAAGTTAATCCAGCCAAATAAGGGCAGTATAGCCCAGGGGTTAAAGAGACTATATTTAGGGTTAGAAAGACAGTGGTTGGGGTGTGCCTCTGCGGTGCAGTTGGTTGGGCGACTGACTCTTTATTTCAGTCCAGGTCATGATTTTGTGGTCCTGGGATTGAGCCCTGTGTCAGGCTCTGCACTCAGTGGGAAGTCTGTTTGAGATTCTCTTTCTCCCTCCGCCCCACTCCCCTACTTGCATTCACGTGCACATGCTTTCTCTCTCTAAAATGAATAAGTAAACCTTTGGGGAAAAAAAAACACTCGGGTTAGAATTCTGACTTTACACTTCAAATCTCTTGGATCCTCAGCTTCCTCCTCTGCTGAAGGGGAATAAAAATAATTATGGCTCTAGCCCTATTAAATGAGATGAGGTGTGCAAACGTAGAATGTGAGGACATAAGAATACGCAATAATTTCCAGCTATAGTAGCTGGTGGTGCTTTTTCCCCTATCATTGTTATTATCTGTCTCCTTTTCTGTAGAATGGGGCTAATGAAACACCCACCTCCTTAGAGCTGCCAGGATTGAATAGGCTGCTCTGCAAATGAGCTTATGTTTTGCTTGCGGCAGAGTGCATTCTCACAAAGTGTCACTTTCGGTCATCATCTTCATGGGATAAGAGCCTAGGTTCCCTACTCTTAGCCTACTGAATAGGGTCTGATGCAGCAAAAACTGTGTCTGTATTTAATAAAATGCAATTTTCTTGTTGGGACAGTATAAACCAGAGAGATCACCTGTTTTAGGCAGGAGCTCATATTTTAGTTATTAAAATCTAAAATGAAGCTACATCGGAGGATGCACAACTTAGGAAATTATTTAGCTTAAGGGTGGAGGATCTATATTTCTGAATTCCAGCACCAAGAAATGTTCAGGTTCAATGTGGGTGATTCACCATTTGATATCTTGTCAGGCTTTCACAAAGTCTTCTATATTTTTTTTCTTTTTAATATGTCTTGCTGTGTCTCCTGTAATTAAGAAATGGTGTCTTGTCATCCGCCATTAAGGACTAGTCACAGATAGTTTCATAACATCTGCTTCTTGCAAACTTCTAATCCATAAAAATCTGGCAGAAGGACCTGACAGTTTATCTGGAACACAATATGAATACAAAACAGGGTGCTTGGCTTCTAGATACAGAGAGATGGGATAAAATAGGTATTCTCTAAGTTCTTACTTTGCATGCAAAAAAGATGTTGCCTGTTCCAATCAGAGTTAGGTGTATGTCATATCAATAAAGACTCAATTTTGAAAAGTGTCTTTTGACAAACTGAATGCGGGTGAGGAATATGTTAATGGTGCTGTGTCACAGCCTGCTGTCAGCCGCGACTCCATTATTCCTTTTACAATCCAGCCAGACACCGTGATTTCTCCGCCGGTACCTCCAGGCCCTGAGCTGCCCCTGCCCTGATAGGAAGAACTGAGGAATTCTTGACTGGGCCAGACACTTGCCTCTAGCAAGGCCAACTCCTTGCCTCTCCTTGTGTGTTCCCGGTAGCACATTCCTTCCTTGTCCATCAACTTGCCTGGCTTCCTGACTCAACAGCTCGTCTTGACCCAGGAGGTGCATTTCCCTTCATCCCCACATTGTGTGCGTATGATGTGCTGAACCTGAATCCTTTATTGGGATTTATTGGTTGTCCTGTGTCTACCAATACCTCCAACTTCCATCAGGACCCGTGAATTATTGACTTTTTCTGTCTTTTGATTCTGAATCCACAGATACGTGTCTGCCCATCTGGCTTTAGACCCCCTACCTTGTTGAGGCTTCTAGTCCTTTTATATCTTATAATCTCAAGGCTATGAACCCTCAGACTTGACTGAGCTCTCCTGGTCTTTCTGTCTTGCATCTTCTCTGTATCCTAGTATCATGGGGATGCATAAAAATAATCATTTTTCTATGTATCGTTCCCCAAGCACTTTCTGTATCTGTAATGACCTCAGGAGTCAGAGACCATGATTTGCTTGGTAACTCTTTGCAAACTAAAGCACAAAGAGGCTTACCGTTCTACCCAAGGCCTCAGACTGGAGTTGAACTCAAATCTGTTCTGCTTTGGTTTGAGTTCTCCATGGTTCCCAATTGACAAAATAAGTGAATGGAGACATTGAGTTTTAGGGCATTGACAGTCACATGGTGAGTCAACAGAGAAGCAGAAGGCTCCCAACACAGCGATAGAACGACTTGTTGAAGATGCAACTAGATCAAGAGGCAGAAGATGGGTCAGTTCAAGGTCTGGCTGAGAATCCAGATATTTGATAAATTCCTTGACTTCTCTCTTCCTTCATCTTGAAAATTGCTCACTGAGTTTAGCTGCAAGTTTTCTGGCAGCTAAAGCACATCAATGCTTACGTGTTCCAGATCAGCAGTCGCTGGCCAAGAGACTTCAACTTGTCTCATCTTATTCCTATGTCACAGAGATTTCATCTCTAAATAATCAACTTCATATATTAGGCACTACTCTTCTAAACTTCTGTGGGTTCATGAGTAGGAGTCAGCTGGGCTTTTTTCATATCCAGAAAAGACTCTAACTTCTTCATTGCATTTCAGAGCCTGGGCTGACATGACAAGCCCTCTGAGTCTCTCATGTCCTTGCTGAGTGGCTAAGACAATGACTTGAAAAACTAGAGGGAAAAGAGCAAAGCTAACCCGAGACAGGGATGCTGGCCTTCCGCTGAAAGGAGAAGAGGGCCTGGGGGAAACTGGGCTTTGAATCTTGGATGCGGGAATTCTTTGCTATTCCAAGTACGGTCCAGGCACCAAAGTGACGTCACCTGGGAGCTTGTTAAAAATGCAAAATCTCGGGCTCCATCGCACATCTGCCAAATCATTTGTACGAGATTCCCGGGTGACTTGTATGCACATTAAAAAGCACTGCTGGTTTAGTAATCCATAGAAGTGTTTAAAAATTAACCTCCAAGTAGCAAGACATGTTTCCTAGGGCCCCTTCAGAGGAACACGGGGAAGTTGCTGCCATTACTGGCATGTGCTTCACTGAGAAACGGAGTCTGGACCTAATTACAGCAGATGAAGTGACTTGGCTAAAAGCTAAGCTTTCAGGAGGGCAAAGGGGAGTGATGTGGGCTTTTGAGGTGGGGCCATTAACAGCTGGATTATAGCACAATGTACCATAATGGTGTAGTAATGAAATGAAATTGATATGGTTATAGGTGATAGAAAAGGACACTTGCTTTGTTCCAGCCTCTCTTCTTCAGAGAAGGCAGATGGTCACAGGGTGAGGCAACCAGACAAAACAGACTCATTCTAGAAACACTTAGATTTCTCCCTTGGCCTGCTCTTTGTCCAGCTTCAGGTCAGACTTTCCTCGCTGCCGGCAACTTACCAGGTGAGTGGTCTCCAACCACAACCCTGAGGGGCACCCCTGTCCCCCCTCTTGCCTCTAAAAACCCTTGGGGAACGAGCTCCAGCAAGGAGACAGCGTGCCTGGTGTCAGAGATGCTCCAACTCTGGAACTCTCTCTCATGGGACCTAAGAGGCATGGCTTCAGGATAACACGGCTCCTCAAAACACAAATGCTGAGCTCAGAGCCATCCCAGCCTCCTCGCAGAGCAACTCTTGTCTCTCTCTGGATTTCTTTCTCTTGATTGTTCCACTTTCTTGGGAGCTCAAAACTTTTTTTTTCTTTATTAGCTCTGCACCAGTTTCTTTTTCACGAGTACTTTCCACCTATTCCCGGGAAACCATAGTCAAGAAATGGAAATGGCATTTAGCCTGGAAAAATGATTATTTATTTTTGATTTATGCCACACCTATTTAAAAAGAAATCCCACAGTAGGATGCATGTACTGCACATGAAGCTGAAAAATGAAAATCACCAAAAATAAAGGTGGTGGGAGGAGAGAATTAGTCTAAAGGCTCAGTTTGATCATAGTTGTGATGAAGTTGCACAGTAATTTTAATGCTGAGTTATTGGCAGCAAAGATGTGCATAGAGCTGCTTACTCTGAGTCAGCAGACATTACCCCTGCTTCTCAAAGACCTTCTCTGAATACTGAGTTTGCAATAAAAAAATACTATTTTTGAGTCCTTAGATTCCCCCAGGCACTCGCTAAGCCATTTGCATGCAGTATTTGATCTAAACCTCATACCAACATGAAGAGAGAGGATAGAGTGACAGTCCCATGTGTGAACTCCACAGCCAGGAAGCCCAAGTTTGGATTTCATCTCTGCTACTCACAAACTAAGTGACCTTAGGCAAGTCCCTTAGATTCTCTCTGTTTCCATTTTAGTATCTATTATCTATTTCACTTTTTATCTATAAAAGTGGAATAGCAATCATACTTTACACAGTGATTGGAAGCATTCCATGATTTAATATACACAACACACGACATGTCTGGCCCTTAGTAAGTACGTGCCATTATTATCATTATTTTCATTTGATGGATAAGGACATTGGGTCTCAGAGAGGTTAAGTCGCTGGCCTGAAGTCCTCTAGCTGGATCAAATTGACACCAGATCTAATTTGACCCCTCTTAAACACTTCACATGCTGACTCGGAAAATGCCTCCTGCTGCTGAAGGCACTAGCGTGCAAATAAGGAGTCACCATGAGCCCTGGGCAGTCAGTGCTGGATTGCCTTTGGTGAGAGATGGTGAGCTGTAGATTATCTTTGGGTGAGGGTCACTTCTCCCAGCTTTTCCGGTGGTCTGAGATGGTATCTACTTTCTTTCCTTTTTTTTCTTTAATATTTTATTTATTTGACAGAGAGATAGAAAGCACAAGTAGGCAGAGCAGCAGGCAGAGGGAGAGGGAGAAGCAAGCTCTCTGCTGAGCAGGGAGCCCGATGGGACGTGGGGCTCCATTCTAGGACCCTGGAATCATGACCTGAGCTGTAGGCAGCCACTTAACTGACTGAGCCACCCAGGTGCCTCCTTTTTAAAAAAATATTTATTTAATTTATTTATTAGAGTGTGCGCATGCATGTGTGTGTGTGTGTGTGTGTGTGTGTGTGTGTGTGTGTGAACTCCCCACTGAGCAAGGAGCCCAATGTGGAACTCCATTCCAGAACTCTGAGATCATGACCTGAGCCAAAATCAAGAGTCAGATATTTATCGACTGAGACACCCAGGCGCCCTGTTATCTACTGTCAAAATGACTTTAAGTAAAGTTTAAATAATGAGGGATTTGTATTGCAAATCATAGTGTATATTTGTTTATCTGTGGATTCTGTTTATACCCATTCTCCGGTTCTTCCCAAATGCAGTTGAACATCACAGATATATAGGTCAGCTTCTATCCAGTTGCTACGCTATTTAAAGCCAACTTCAATACCACAAACTGTGGGGAGCTGCTTGCTTTATTATTTCCTAGGATTCCAGAGGGGCCACAAGCCTCCTCAGATCTACATCCTGATATTTGACATGAAATATGGGTGTAATTCCCCTACTGACCACCAGGTGTCCCACCCAGCCTTGCTATCTGACAAACAGCAAGGAAAACCAGCCGTTAGCCCTCCAAAGAGGAAAAAGAAATTGAAGATGGTTGAAGAGGTGTGGGGAGGAGAGAGGGAGACTGTGATAAGACTTCCAGATGCTTCTTCTTGCCTCCAAATAAGGGAAATTTTTTGCATTGTTTTTCTTTGATGCATAGGTGTCTCTCTCCAGAAAGCCTGGTCAGTTCCTTGCAATTTAGGAAGCTTCTATTTCCACTAGGGAACTGATATCTGGCCAGACCTTTTCATCTCTGAGCTTGAGATTGGGACTGCATCCCCTTGCTTTTGCCTGCAGGGTCTGACCAGCTCCTATGCCTCCTGGGATCCTTCTTCTACCAGGGTCTGATTAAAAAAGAGATAAGGAAGGGACAGACCCTGCTGGCCCATTGAGTCCTCATTGCTTCCGTAATCAGGGGAGGTCAAAGACAGGGATCAGCGAGTGACCATGGAACTAACTAGCTCTCTTGCAAACAGTAATGTAATTCGTCCATGATGTCACCATTGCCATGATAGAAATACTTCCTCCTCATTCTCAGATAAGACTGTCATTAGCTTCTCCTAGTGAGAGGAGTAAGAGAATTCGAATTGACAGCATTTTAAGAACTGGAAGCATTTTAAATTCCAGAATAAACATCTTATCCTTTGCAGGTGGTTGGCTCCTAGCCTGTCTTCTTCAGTCTTCCCTCCCTCCTTCCTTTCTTTGGAAGGACTGCACACGATTGGGGAAGCTGGGATCAAGGTCAGGATGAGAGGGAGCTCTGAAGCCACATGATTTCTCCCTCCAACATCGTCGGCTGCACTAGGACTCTCCGCATTTCCTCATCGTGGAGCACCCTGGCAGATTCCAGACATTCACCAGAGACCCAGGGGCATCCGAATGGATGCACTGTTCTGAGTACACTGGAGGCCCTGATTATAGGTTATTCTGTGATTGAAACTTCACCCAGAGATCTGCTGAGAATGTGGACAAGATATCTTCATTTAGCACCGGCTTTAGGAGCTTCAATGTGGGTTATTTCCCTCATACAGGACCTTGATAACAAAGACCAGAATCCAGTCCTCCGAGAGTGTCTGGCTTTTGTAGCCACTGCCTCATTATATGCGCAGCTTTTAATATTCGGAGAGCCTTTTGCCAATACACATTTTCTAGTGAACTGGGAAACTGGAGCCCAGATGTGATGTATTATTGATAGGATTGTAATTTACTCCTCTCGGGTTGTATCTACAGTGTATACCATTAGCACAAAATATTAAATTACCAGTGGTTGTATATATTTGTCTATTCAGGTTTGGCTCAATGATATTTGCCTTTCACCTCAATAAAAGATCATGAATAAAGAAAGCAGGGTAATATTGGTTTTTTTGTTGTTGTTGTTGCAGGGGAATTTTGATTAAATCATTTTCTGTGTTGTGTTTTAGCGAGCCATGCTTTGCAATGAAGATGGGAGACACAAAACAGTGGGGGCTGGACGGGGAAGATGGATGGGCAGTTTGCTCCAGTTTGAGGCCCATACTGGCTTCCCTGGCAAGCTGCGCCGGGCCAGGCTCCGGATTTTCTCCCTTTGCAAAGGGAAATAAATAATCTGTGTTGTGCTGGCAAGAGGAGGTGGACAGTGTAGACCTTGGTCTTAGAAATACAGAGCTCCGGGCCCGTGCTGTGAGGCTGCGTCCAAGTGGGGTTTGAGGGGTGGGTATCCTGCAAGGCACCCTACAGAGCCATTTGTAGCCCAGGCATGATACCCTGGCTGCTCTTTGACTGGAGGCCCTCTGGCCACCAGTTTTGGTTCTTCTAGCCCCCATGTGGGGCTTAGTGTGTGTCTCTCTCTCACACACACGTGCACTCATACCCCTCTTCCTATTTATTCATTTGAGAGAGCAAGCATAAGCAGAGAAGGAGGGAGAAGCGGACTTCCCTTCAAACAGGGAGCCTTACTCGGGGCTTGATCCCAGGACCCGAAGATCATGACTCGAGCTGAAGGCAGATGTTTAACCGACTGCGCCACCCAGCCGCTAACCCCCTCTTGCGTTAAAAAGAATCCAGGCCATAGGGCTCAAACTGAGCTGCAGATGGAAATGCCACGTGACTTCTGCTTTGGAGCCCTTTTGTTCTTTCAGAACCTGGAAGGGGAGGTGTTTACTGGCTCATTTGCCTGGGTCTCCCCCTACCTGACCCTCAACCCCTTTCACAGCGTAATTTTTATGGGTAAACCTATGTTTTCAAACAGTGCCCATGACTTGGCCTTCTTACCATTTTGTTGTCCGTGGGCCTCAGAATGGAGAGCGGAGGGTGACCAGAACAAGGTCCTGAATCAGTACTGACCTGAAGCAGGAAGATACTTTTTTGCAATGCTTATTCCTTTTGGCTCCTGCCAGGAGTCTGGGAGCTCTTGATTCCTCAGGGGCAGAGTCCCCTGGAGGGGAAGGAGGGGGATGAAGAGGCCCCTCTCCTCAGAGGTCACTGCCTGGGGAGGGGGCTCAGGGACCCAAGTGACAGGTATCCAGGCACAAAGCTGGAATCTCTGAAGAAAAAGTCCTACTCAGGCACGGTTATCTATTGACTTGGGCTGCCCTAGGTGCATTCTGGAGGCGAGAACCGGTTTTTCTGAAGACTTGTCAGGGCAATGCTTTGTTTGAAGTTTGCCTCTTCAGCCGGCCTGGCCCCTAGAAGGTGGCCCACTTACCCCAAAGGAAGGGCAAGGAACACAAAGGCCTGGGCATCCTCTCCATAACAGGCTGGGGCTTGCTTTGGACTTAGGGTCTCTCCCTCCTCCCCACAACCTTCTCCTTCCCTAAAGGAGAGATGGGAAATAAAAAGAAATCACACAAGCTTGTAAAGCCAATGAAATCAGCGCAAAATCTATGAAAGCAAATCACAGACCCTGACAGCTGAGAAGTATTATTTGTTTTTTTCCTCCCAGATTTCTACCAAGCCTGGTGTTTGAAGCATATGTCTTAGGGAGAAGAGACCCATATAAAGGCAATTACAATTGGTAAATGATTGATGTTGGATCTGACATTTTTATGTGTCAAGTATGTTTAAGTGCATTAACCTTTCCAGAATTTACACCCGGATGATATGAGATATATCTTGTGGAGCGTCTGAAAGATCGGCAATATGCCTTCACTTAAATCTTATTTACATTTATTTTATTACAATATAAATGGGTTTAAACAAATCTTAATCGAGTTTTTTACCCCATTCTGCAGGTCCTGCTGGCACTGTCACTGTGGGGAGGCTGAGGGCAGCAGGGCTCTTTGCCCCTTGCAAAGAAAGTTCCAGCCACCTGCCTAGAGAATCCCAGGAGAGAGGGGGCCTGCATCCATCTGTCCGTGGTTCCATTTTAGCCCCAAGGAGAGGTGCCTTAGAAGGCCAGGGAGTCCACACCCCACAGCATGAACCACAGAGTCAGGCTTTCCAGCAGACAGACAACTTTTAATTTTTGGAAGTTACAGAAAACACACATTCCCATAGCATCATTTTGAGACAAGAAGGAAAAAAGCAGCTCCCATCTGTGGCGTCTTTTGCAATCTGCCCACCGCCCAGCCCCCAGCCCCAGCCCCTCTGCTGGAGGAGGGGCGCTCCAGAGGTCTCCTTTCAGCGTTCACATCCCTCACTGGGCCTTTCCTTCTCTAAGTCGGAGCTATTCTTGCTGCTGCTGCCGCCGTGTCAGCTCCACGCCTCCTGAACTTCACTCCACTGAAATCTGGTTGGCTACGAGACAGACTCCGGTGGAATGAAGGACAAGAGAAACACATGGACAGTCAGGGGCTCTTTTTCTCAGAGGGTGGGTCCTGTGGCCACCCTGGCCTCTGCCGGGCCAAGGCGCTGCAGGATCTTGGAAACGCAGTGTGGGGGAATGCGGAGGGCATGCAAGTGTGTGGCCCTCCCCAGGGTCACACTCCTGCAGAAGGAAGGCTGCGGGAGCCAGCTGACCAAGACACCCTCCAGGGCCTGCCGCCCAGCCAGAGGTACTGAGTGGCAGGGATGGGGGGCTGTGGGGCTGGGGATGCAAAGCAGTCATCCCAGACAAGTCCACGGGGAAACCTTCTCTGAATTTCCCTAGTTGGCGTGCTGGTATTGTCTGCCTTTGTGTCCCCTGTGGGGGCCATACCTGAGTTTGATGTGGTTGGTCCTGCCTGGAGGAGGCAGGTACTCTGAAATGGCTTGAGAAAATCCATCTCGCTCCCGAAGTAATGAAACTCAGGGGCGGGGGCATTCCTTTCCAGAATGCACCGTCTAAGGTGCTTGAGCGGTACTTTGCAGGCCCGTCTGCCAGTGTGAAACCAGGCAGAAGTGGGTGAGGAGCTGTGGTGGGACCAGAACCATTCCTAAGGGCCCTTACACATGATATTATCCAGGACAGGACGTCTCCTTTCCAGGACCCCACCTCCTTTGCCAAATGGGCCTGGAAATGACTGTATATCAGGCACGGCACTGGGTAGGAGGCGGCCTGGCCGGGTCCTTGCTGGGTTCGGGCTTGCCCGGGGCTCCGCCCAAGCCCCTTAAGAGGCTACTCTCAACACCAACACAGACTGGGTGAGTTCGGGCAGACCCACCCTGTTGTTTGGAATACTTTCTTCTTGAGGCTTGTTCTGACCCGACAAGGGGAGGAACTGGCTTAGGATGTGGCTCCTCCAGCCCCCTGGGCATCCAGCCTGTGAAAAAAGGCTCTTAAACAGGGCTTGGCTGTTTCAGCTATCACTGAGGAAGAGCCAGGTTTCCCTGATCAGAGTGAATTCGGGTGGGGTGGGGGGCAAGGGGTAAGAAGGCTGGCCTCATCCTCTCCCATAAATACTCACAACTCTCAGTCATGAGAGAGAAAGGTGTCCTGCTTGTGAATGATCTAGACTTTATAACCCTCCTGCACTGCCTGTGGCCCACTTCACCGTCAAGGAAAGAAAAAGACCAGCCTAGCTGACTCCAATCAAGGATGGCAGAAGACAGTGGGAGGAAATCCTTTGGGGATGGAAGGGTTCTTGGCTTTCTCTTCGGATTTCAGGCCAACTTGGAGAGCAAAGGGATCCATTCATCTCCCTGCAGACCTTCATCATGCTACCCTTACCCTCCCAGCATGTACAGTCCACTAGCTTCTTCAAGTCTTCAGCTGGAGGGTGCAGAGTCTCACCCTCGTATGGGGTTTTTAGCCTCTAGCGTGGATAGGCCAGAGATGACAGTGTCTGCAAAAGCACTTTAACCATGAAAGGCTATGCAAACAGGAGGTAGCTTTGACATTAGAGAGTCTAGAAGAGGCAGGCCCTTCTTTCTTTCATCATCCATTTTGGCCCTACGGACCTGCTACCAGGCAGAGACAAGAAAAGAGGAGCCTAGAACCTGTATCAGGAGCCTCGACCCACTCTGGACCCCATACCCAGGGTTCGAGATTCTCTACCCACCATGCCTTGGCCAACCTGATGTCCCAGTGTGTCCTCCTTGGCCACCTGCAGTGTGGGGTTGGGCTAGAGAAGCAAATGGTGCCTGCATTTGGCTTTAGATTAAGTTCATGCAGTGACTGCTCTCTGGATCCCCAGCTACCCTCAGAACTGTGCCCCAAATGGCTTCCAAATAAAAACCAACTTGGACACGAGAATGCAAGAATGGAACCAGGTCCTGAATTTCTAGTTACAGCTGCACCCTCCAGCCCCTGGCTGAAAAGCCAGTAGAGCGCCCTCCCCTCCCCCCTGCCCCACCCCATTCCTCTAGTTGGGGCCAAATCAGAGCTGCGATCTTGGTTCTTGACTGCTCAGCCACGGCCTTACCACACCAATTCCCACTCTCAGAGACAATTGCTGCCTGGGCTCACTGGAAATTGCCCTCCAAAACAGAGAACTGGCTGGAAATTTGACTAACATAAAGTAGGTCCCCGTGTTTTAGCCTTGGAAGTAGTGAATCATCAACTTCCAGAGTCTGGCTTTTTTCCTACAGCCCATGCTCTTCTCTGTCCAATGATCCTCCCCGTACAGGCACGTGGCTTTGGTTTTCCAAAGTGCCCCAAATCACAGATTTCAGACTCACCTGGGAGTATGCGCGTCTCTACCTTCTGATATCAGGGCTTACTCTGAGCTTGATGCAAAATAACACATAGAGCTTTTCATAAGCTAATTTGGAACAAAGAGATGGCTGTATGAGATGAGGAAATGTTTTTTCGCTCCTAGGGTTTGAGGACAGGGGCTAAGAAAGGAGAAACACTTACTGCGTCGTGTCCAGCCCAGCCGGTCTGTTCCTGGGGGAGTGTGGGGGCCAGTCGGTGAAGAGTCATCCGTCCTTTAAGAAAAAAGAACATGGAAACAGAGAAACTGGACCTGGAGTCGAGGGAGTAAAGGTAGCTGGAAGAGGGGGTTGGGAGTAACTGGCGGGGTTCAGTGGAACTTCTAGAAACAGACCTTGTAGAAATAGGTAGCACACAATAGAAGAGAGAGAAACTGGTTTCCCCACCGCTAAGGTGAAGAAGGACTCAGCCCCTTTCAAGGAGGTGGTACTGGTTTCACTCTTTATTTATGCACCTTTCAGCACAGCTTCGGGTTACCTGCAGAGCCCAGCCAATGGAGTGAGGGCTTGGGCGGCTGGCCCCGCCCCTCAGAACCCAAGCCCCAGAGGGGCCAGGATGGCAGGGCCCTCCGCATGCTAACTTGGCTTTCTTATTGTTCTGTAAACACCAGCAAAGGGAGGTAAGATCTCTGTCATTGGAGGAGCACTGCAGGTTACCTGAGCACTGGCCCTGAAGTCTCTGGTCTCCCAAAGACCCCTGGAAGGAAGGATGGGGCTGGCTCAGATCTTATCTGGGTTAGAAGAGGCAACATGTGCCCTCCCCTGCTGCCACGCCCATGTACGTCCACAGTGGCATCAATTGATGATGGTCTTTTGAGCTTTTTAGCCATGCTCCTGCTTCTAGCTCAACTCTTCAGGAATGCAGAGAGTCTACTGCCCATCAAGCAACAACTGTAAAAAAGGGCCCAAGAGTGGGAGCAGAGGCCCAACCAAGTGGGTTTTCCAAGCATTTAGCAGAGTGCGTTTGCTGCTCTCCTTTGAGAAGCAAGTGGCTTTTATTTGTATTTATTTTATTCACTTATTTGAGAGAGCGCCAGAGCACAAGCAGGGGGAGGGACAGAGGGAGAGCGAGAAGCAGACCCAGCTGAGCAAGGAGCGTACAAGGGGCTGGATCCCAGCATCCTGGGATCATGACCTGAGCTGAAGGCAGGCACTTAACAGACTGAGCCCCCAGGCACTCGCAAGTGGCTTTTATAATCCAGGAGGTGTTGATCTACTTCCCTTCTATTCCTGGGGGTGGGAAAAGACTACTCTGTATGAGGAGAAGTTGGGGAGGGACCCCAGGAGCCATAGAAAGAGCCAACAAACTCATCAGGAAACGCTAAAGAGGTTGGGTTCTCAACCCCCAATTATTTTAATTTCATCTTCCCCTGTTCAGCTGTGACCCCTCCACTGCCCTCCCTCCTTCCCCTTTCCGGCTTCCCTCTCCCCACTTTGCCCTCATGGCACACTGGGAGGGCAAGGGAAGTCCAAGTCTCCTCATGCGTGCATAGTGCATAGTGCATTTTGCTGAGAGTTTTAGCCTGACTTCCACATATTTTCCTAGCCGATGTCCTGGTGTGCCCCAAGGGTGGAGTCCTCCCTTCTCCAGGTCAAGGAGAAGAATTCAGTATTGTAGGGCATCCTAACTGAATCCTGTCTGCTCAAAATCTCTTTAGGAAGCAGCTAATGCAAACCTCTCACCGAACAAATGGGGAAACTGAGGCTTGGAGAGGCTCTTGGTTTTAGGTTCATGCAGCCAGCATGGGGTCAAGGTTCTCAGATCTCCACGAGGCTCTCTTTATAGCAAACAGCCCATGCTGCCTCTGCCTCTGGATGGCCTCACTTTTGTCCAGAAGAGTCTATACTCTTTGTGGAAGAAGAAAAAGCTCCTTTGGGGACAAGGGGCGGGAGATTTTCCAGGCGATGGCTTTCCTAAGTGTGGGGACTCCTCCCCACAGTGGTCAGAGCACGGGCATTGCCTGCCAGCTGGTCCCAGGGTGCCTGCATGGAGCTTCCACTCTGCCACTTTGCAGTCAGCAATGTAGACACAGAAGCAGAGTCCCTGGTCAAGAGGCACACACTTGTGGGTTAGCGATCTTGTGCTCTTATCTCTCCCTTGCTGTGTTTCGTTCATTCACTCACTCTCTCTGTAAAAGCATCAACTCAGTACCAGGTGAGTGAGAGGTGGTGTTTTCCCTTTTGGAGCTTCCAACTGAGATGAACACATCCACGACCTGACATCAGAAACAGGTCACTGAGGAAAAACACTATGAGTTCACCCCAAAAAGGATACATCAACTTGTCTATGCAGTGCAGGGAAGGTCCCAGAGAGAAGGCGACATCTGGGGTGACTGGAAAGATGAGGGAGGAGAGGGGGTGGGTTGGGGGGTTAGGACGTGTCTTGAATGAAAACTGAGGAAGGAGCCCTCACACTGCTGCTCGGAAGCTCACTCTGGTCCAGGGAGGGACTAGAGGCAGGGCAACAGACTGCTGATGAATGTGACTGCCCCAAAATGAGGGGAAAGGAAGAGGAAGCGGGTAGCTAGGGCAGAAAATAAGCCTAAGTTCTACTGGTTATATTCATTCCCTCCAAGGGTCATCTTTGACCTTTCCTTTCGTTCTGAAAAATGGAAACAAACTGTAACCCAGTTGGCACAGCCAGGAAGGACTTCCCTGCCATAAATAATAATAATCAGGTAATAATAATATTTACTATTATTATTATTATTAATTTCAACTTGATTCAACAAGGTCCAGGAGGCTGCTCTGTGGACTATTGGACACTGGTTTATATGGTGGGCTTCTAGAGGGGGTTTGGAAGCACATTTGTGTGGTTTTGCCAGAAGACACCTGTCCCCCCCACCACCAAGTCAGGTTCTTTGTTCCAAAGTCAGCTCGAGAGGCAAAAGACCCAGATGCCCTCCCTTTCTCCAAATTTCCTGTCCCAAGGCTTGAAGGGCCATTTCCAGATTCTCTCAAGGCTGTCTCTGGGCAGAGAAGAATGGAGATGGGCAGGCAGGGCGGACCAGGAGCACAGACTGCCTCCAGCCTCCACTCAGGAGCTCACCAGTAAGCGTGTTTGCTCATTCCTCTAACATAGGGCTTCCGGTTCCAGATTGGTGGATTTTGTTATCACATCCCCCACAACAGGCCCAAGCCAGGGTTTCTCTGCTGTGAGATCTTGGGTCCCTGCATGTATCCCTGGGTCTTGGAAACACAACACCATTCCCTCTGTTCTGAATTCCAGCCCCATATCTTGCTGTCCCATCTTTGGCTTTTGAGGAAATAGGCAAGATATTGCAAACTCTTCCAAGTGCTCTGACACCTGATTAATATCAGCCTTACCTGCCGGTCCCACTAGACTGAATTCAGGTCATAAGTGCCTCTCACTCGGCAGCCCTTCCTCCATGCCCAGCATGGGGCTTCAATCCTTCATAAAGGTTTGTGGGATCCACTGTAATTCTTTCTACAGGAGAGGGGCACTGAAGGGGGGTACTGAAGCGAGGTTTCCAAGAGCTCCCATGGCACAACATCTGGGGTGGGCTGATCTCTTAGGGATGAAACAAGAAAGTTAGTGTGACACAAGGAGACAGCTTGTCCCCAGAAACCTAATGGGGACATCAGAGCCCGTGGCCTGAAGTGTGTGTGGGAGGATGCCTCTTGGGTTGCTTACAGACTGGGTCCTTCATCACCAACTTCTCACTGGTCATTGGCTTCTAGCTCTGTACCATGTTTTGAAGACCCAGGAGGACCTTTCTCCAAGAATTTTCTCAGTTAGGGCCCCAAGAGAGCAGGTTTGCATGTTAATTCTTTTGCCACTGCCTAGGTTCGGTACTTTGGCCCAGAAAGTAACTGTACAAATGCAGGGTGGGTAAGATGTGGTTCAGCAGCAGTGAAATAGATAAACAAACAAACAGACAAACAAACAAACAAAAACAAACCAAAAACCAACTTGGGCTTCAACTTATGGTAAGCTTTATGGGACTCAACAAACATGATGTAGTTGCTGAAAGAGCAAATTCTATCTTTGGTTGTATCATTAGAAATATGAGGTGGAAAACAAGGGAGGTGATATTCCTATTCTACTCTGTACTGATCAGATTACACCGGTTCATTACATTCAGTTACGGGTTTCCCATTTTAAGAAGGGTCACTATGAATCTGAAAGAGAGGAAAAAAGTGGTTGGGTGGATTTGAAAACAGGTCACTCTGGGGAAGGATTAAGCAACAGGATTTTTAGTCTAAAGAAGTGATGCCTGGGGATTGCAGGAGGAGATATGATAACTACTTTCCATGAAATGAGGATGTGCCACATAGAAGAGGTTCACATTGGTTCTTAGTGACCACATGGGGTAGAAGTAGAGGCAAGTTTATTTCCCGTTACCAGTCCACTAGAGAAGTACGTGCTTAGACGACAGAGGATGCAGGCAGGCAACCAAAGACACCTGATGGTTCTGGAGTCAATATAGCCCCTGGGGGAGAGGGAAGTCTCTTCTTCGGGGGTAAGGAGAAGGACCAGGTACACTCCCACCAGGAGGTACAGAATACCTGTCTCCACAGCGGGGAGCAAAGCCCATAAACCCAAGTCCATAAGCCAAACCAAGATCCCTTCCTCCCATCTTGACTCTACCTTCCCTCCCACTTCATCATTATCTCTTTAGTTGACGTGCCAGTCGAAGTTTACGCGGTTCGGTCTTCACCAGCCGGGTCTCTGTCCGTTGACTGCTCCCTGAGGCACATCCCAGCTCTGCGCCCTGTGATCTGTACACACCTCTATCAGACAGCACCCTATCTTCACTGAATTCTTGTCTTTCTCTCACTAGACCATGAAACTCGTCACAGAAAGTCCTTCTTCGTACTTAGGAGTTCCTGGCATGTGCTGGGTGCTCAGGAAATATTTGTTGAGTGGGTGAAGGGGAAGGCGCCTACCTGGGGGAGTTTGACCCTTTGTTACTGAGGAGACCTAGGGTCTGGGTCAAAGGCCCCCTTCCCTTCACGCTCCCGACCCTGTTTGGCTCCAGGATAAATGAGAACCTATCCCAGAGTTGTTGCAGCTACAACCAGATGTTTTCCTGCTCCAGGGGATCTGAAAGCTCATTACCTACTCCTCTGCTTCTGGGCTGGGGCGGGAGGCCCCATTCCAGAGGTAGAGGTGATCATAGAGGGTATGAGGATGGTCTCTTCTTCCAGGCCCCTCCCTCAGGGCCTCAGATGAGGGCAAAGTCCTAAGAGACATTAGAGGGAAGTCCTCTTGTTTTTATCTCCACCACTCTGGGCATTTCCCTCCATTTTCTGCTCCAAACAATCTCTCCAACTTGCCTGCAGACTTTCTGGGTTTGGGAAACTTCCATTTCCTTGGGGATGGTTGCTTGAAATATTCTTTTTTTTAAAGATTTTTAAAAATTCATTTGAGAGAGAGAGAAAAAAAGCATGAGTGGCGAGAGGGGCAGAGGCAGAGAGAGAAGCAGACTCCTCCCCAAGCAGGGAGCCTGATGTGGGACTTGATCCCAGGAGCCCCGGATCATGACCTGAGCCAAAGGCTGATGCTTAATGAACTGAGCCACCCAGATGCCCCTGAAATTTTGTTTTTAAGACCTGAACATGACTTCAGGAAAGCAGAGAGGTGGGAGGAACATTCTTTTTTGGGGGTTTGAGGGAGCATTCTTAATAGAAGAGGCTTTGATAAATTGAAACAGTTCATATTATTAAATAACAAGGGGAGATTTCAGAGCACTTGTCTCTTTGATCTTTAACTCATGGCTCCCACCTTTTGGAGAATGCAGAGGAGAAACGGGTGGCATTCTTAATTTACAGCTTTGCTCAATCTTTATTGTGCACTTACTATGTGCTGGATACTCTACCAGGTGCTGGGAATAGATGGATGGCTAACACCCATCGCCTGAGCACAAAGACTTCAGGTGCAGTGAGGGAGACAGCCCAGCGACATGTGGGAGGGGCACGTGCCTGAGCTCCTGTACTAGCACCGCAGGAATCAGAGAGGAGCTTAGTGGATAGCTTCCTAGTAGATCAGGAAGACTTCATGGAAGAGGTGCCATGCAGCTGAGCTTGGAAATGCAAGAGGAAATATATCAACTGGAGGAAAAAATGATTTCTTGTGGGGGTTCCTCTAGGGCTGAGCAGAGATGGGCAGGTTGTCTTCCTCCTAAGTAAAAGATAAAACAGTGCAAACTCCACCCTGGGTCACTGGACACATTCAGATTTACCACCTGGGGGGTCTAGAGTGAAGGATGGGAGGAGACTGAAGGGGCCACCCTGCCTAGGAGGAAAAAAAATCTAAGCCAAACTTCTTCTCATCGACATCTCTGCAAGATGGACCTACGCAGGTAATCACGTCTGGCGATCTGTGGGCTGCCTCCTTGCGTTTTTTGTATGTTTCATGAGATGCCAGTTCGAATTTGCTAAATAAAGAGGAAGGTTGGCAGGAGAGGGGCAAGTTTTAATGGGCAGAAACTAACCAGTGAGCTGGTAAAGTGAGACAAGCGGGCTTGAGGCCACCAGGCTGCTTAGATCAGCACCGGGGAGGGCGGGGCGGGGTGGGGGGGGGGGAAATGATGCATGGGCGCGCGCATGCCTATGTGTCTGCCTATGGCTAATTATAATGCAAGCCCATTTTTGCCTGGTTTGCCCAGTAGTCACAGAAAGGAGATGAGATGGGCAAAATGGGTGAGGTAGAAAAAGAGGTGGAGGGGAGAGTCAGAGAGTTGCAAAACTTTTATGTGAAATGTTCTTAACGCCTACTGAGCTGTTAGATGGGGGAAATAAGCCAAGTCGGGATCTCTCTTCTCATACCTGAAACTCTTAAGCAAAACAACAAGAAACAAGACCTTCAGTTGGGGAATCATCTTGCGGCGCGGAGCCCAGGCTCTGCTCTCAGTGTGCTAGCAGGCGCCCGCTCATCTATCTTGCTTGAGTCCCGGAGAAGCAAGCTCTGGTGCTGAGTCCAGCAGTTCTGAGCCACAGAGCAATAAAACAGTAGAGGAGCTCCTCACTGCAGTGGAATGGGATAATCCTACAATTTAATAACGTGCAGCAGGGCTGAAGCAAATTGTTCCTAGGTGATGAGATTGCCGGCTCTTCCTGGATGGGGAAGGAAGCAGTGGGAAGCTATTTGAGGTTTTGGTTACTGGGGTGGGGGATGGGATGAGGGGAAGCTGGAGAAGAAGAGGACCCCAGCCTTAACTCTGGGATTTATTCTTAAGGCTGGGAGAACCGATGGTTTAAGTCTGTTCAGCGTTGCTTGAAACTCAGGATGGGGAGGAGCTAAGGAAGGGAATCTCATTCTTACTGAACTGACAATAAACGGGGGTGTGGGAGCGGGTGGGGGGCAACAGGCAGTGAAATACCTCTGGGGTGGGGGCTGGGGGAAGGGAGCAGAGATGGGTTTGAGCCCAAATTCCATTACTGCTAATTATGCAGTGTAATATCTTGGACTCTGCCACTCTGCTTCTCCGTCTATAAAATAGAAACAATAGTAAAGACTAGAAAAAGCATGGGGATATTCCGCCCCGGAAGGATGAAGATATTCATAGTCATTATGAATGCTTGTCAGAACTAAGATTCAAAAATGTTAAGAGGCAGAGTCTTATGTACTTAGGAGTTTCCAGGTGTATCCAGTTTCTGGGTTCAGTGTCCCATGCTGGGCACCCCTCAATTTTCCTCAAGCCCACCCAGAGAAGCACTATAGCTGGATAACAACTGATTGTGAGAGCTGATTATTTAAATTTTGGAAAATAGTTTGCCATCTGGTTGTTAAACATCTTGGTTGTTTGAAATCGGCCACAGTGGGAGTTTTTACACAGTGCTACAAATCAGGGTCCTCTGGAGAGCCTGAGGAGTTAGGCATTTACCAGCACTCCCCTGACCCCACCTTTCTGCCTTCAGGGTTCTGCGTGCTGCTTCCCTAGGGCTAGATCCCCTGCTCTGCTTCCTGGCAGTGGCGGCAGCAGCAGCAGCAGCAGTGATCAGCACGTTGGGGCAGGGATGCTGAACCCCCTGGAGGGGTTCCTGGTTCTGGTCCTGCCCTCCAAACTCCTGTCATATCCAGCTGCCTTTCTGTTTCTAGATGTGGTCTCTATGTTTTTGTACTCTCTGCTTTTGATTCCATTCTCCCCTCCATCCAGAATATTCTTCTGAATTCTGAATATACTTGATCTTGAAGCACCAGCTCCTCCCGAAGTGTCGGTCACCACTTCTTGCATTCCCTGATCATGGGGGCCCACGTTCCTCCTCGGGGGCCTCTTCCCCCTGCAGTGGACAGGTGGGAGCTGGCTTTCCCTGCCGTAGTCCTGGGACTTTCTTCTGAGGCAGGGCCAGATTCTGTGCCCTGATTACTTCTCTTACAATAATAATACCAGAGTCTTTCTCATATTTTGCTCCTAGAATCCTCAGGCACAGACATTTCACAGCTGGGGAAACTGAGGTGAAGTAACTCATATGAAGTCACATAACTATTAAGTGTTAGAATTTAGACTTGAGAGAAGGTTCTGACTCCTTAGGCTTGGGCTCTTGCTGTCTCTTCCCCTGACATTTCCATATTCTGGGTCATTTTTCTCTCCTGCACAGTGTCAAGCTTAATGCCTGCCTGATGATTTGACTAAAACTTCCCTTTCTTTCAGTCACGTATTTTGTAGTGAAGATGAGATGGGTGTCAGGGAGGAATTACAGCATGATATTAATTCTGCAAAACCAACCTGCCCTCAGAAAAGGCCCGAGAATACTTCCCCTGGTGGGCAATTCCGGCCCCATGTTCCCTTTCCCCCTTGAGCTTGTGGAAAGGCTGTTGAAAGGGACTTGTCCATGGGCTTTTGGCGGCGGGAAACTATTGAATAGGCTTTATAGTTCTAGTGAGACACATACCCAACCTTCTAAGCTTTAGCAGAGCTCCTCTGCCCTTTGTTGGTTTTATAGTCAGGACCAACAGCAATTTGCATTTCTCTCAAATTTGAGGGCCATGAGCCCATGTGAGAATGCAAAGTGATTGAGTGAATAAGCTCTTTTACAGTGAAGGAGAGACACTTCTGAAGGATTTCCTTGTAGCTTCTGACCTATGTGTGTATGTGCATCTGGGTGTCCTCTTCCCTCCACCGAGTAGGGAATGGTGAGGATATAACAATGAGAATTCCCTATTTTTCTACAGGCCTGCTACCTCATCCTATCCGGACTTGGAATCATAAGCTCCCCTTATTTTCCAGCTAATTTGAAAGGAAGTAAGAGATGTTGCCCTATGCTTGCCTTTTCTGAACCCTAAGATAGCCAAAGCCACACAGTGGCCAAGAGACATTCACTGGGTTGTCCTCTGATGGAAAATCCAGAGCTAAGAGTGCCTTCTTTCCCATGAAAGTTCCACGAGAATGACAGTAGGTAAAATTATAGGTTTACCTCAGGCCAACGTTTTGAAGAACTGTGGTGCTCCTATTCTCTTCCAGCTGAGCTCTGATGTGGGCAGGCTCCCTATAATTATGGTATAATTGAATTTAACTACAGGGCTAGAACTAGTTTTCAACTAGGTCCCCTCAAATAATTTGTTGCTTATTAGAAAAAAATGGGTACTCTTACTGGCTTTAGGGGTATGCGCCTCCAAACTTCCCAAGAGAGAAATGAATTGCTGCTGTGAGCCCCAGTAATTGAGTGGGGTTGGTTGAATCACAGTACCCTTGTAGCCCAGCTCTGAACAATCCAGAAAGTTCACTTTCTCTAAAAATGAAATCCAGAGCTTTCCCAGGGCCCCAAGGTGATGTTCTAGGTTGTCTCACTCCTTTGGTTAGGAGATTATTCTAAATACCCAGAGTTTGCAAACCACGGGTTGCGAGTTAAATCCGGGGCGTGGGCTTATGTTACTCAACTTGCAAGGTGGTTAGAGTTTTTTGAGTTAAGTCTAACAGATTTAAATGAGAGAGTTTCACATAAAATTCTGGATTTAAGCTTTCCTTCTAAAATAAAAATAAAGTCTCAGGCCCTTTAAAGAAGGCAACCATTTAACCTTCCGACCATTATATCTCTCTTACTTGCCCATCTTCATTACTGGCACTTGTCTTATTTGGATCTTTGAGTCTTTGTCTCTCAATATCACCCCTCAATCTCTCGGTAATATGAACTGATCTTTTATTGAAGGTAATGTGACCTAGTGAAAAGAGTCAGGTCTCTTGAATCCCAGAAACTTCTTTCAATCCTAGCTCCCTTGTTCACTAACTGTGTTACTTTGGATGCCAACGTGACGTTTCTGATCACCATTTCCACATCTGAGACTCCCAGCGTGCCACGTCAGAGGTCAGTGTGAGTCTGTCAGCCCAATCCTTGGCACATGGTGGAGATTCAGTAGCCATTAGGTCCCCATGCTCTCATGCTGCCTTAACTGGAAGCAGAGAGAGAATAGTGGTATCGGTCAACCACATGGATCCTTGTGCAGAAAGACACCTGGGAGTTGCTTTTGTTTCCTTCTCTGTCTCCAAGTTAACCCTCTCATACAGGTGAAATACAGAAGGCAAACCCACCTGCTCCAGGTCACTCAGTGAATAACCAATAAACCCAGGTGTCCTGGGCTCTCGGCCCTGTGCTAGCTCACTCATGACAGCCTGCCAGCCCCACACAGATTCTTTCTGGGAGAGTTGAAGATGGAGGGAGCGTGGGATTTCTGTTGCTTGGAGCTTGACAAAAAGGTTGCAGACAATGAGTGGTTTGAATGTCTGAAAAGAAGCATCAGGGAGGGACCTGAATTAATCACACAATTGTTGCAAGATACAACCAGCGTGTTAATAAGCCCTGCTTACCGTTTCCCTCTTTAACGAGGCCGTTTGCATAGACGGACCTTCCTCATGCCTTTCCATCCTTTTTGAGGGCACTGTGTCGTAAAGGTGTGACATCTAGGTTGGCACTGTAATCATCTCTGGCTGACTCTTTATAGTGAAGGAAAATGATATCAAATAGCTGATCCAACCTCCTCACCTTCCCACCACCAGGATCCTTTATGTACCATGTAGTCATCAGACATGTGTCTTTACTTGCAGATGGCTCAGGGGTTCAGTGGGGGCAAGGGAGGGTGCTTGGGCAATCATGCCATCTTCTTATAAGGTGATTCAGATTCCCTACAGTCTGGAAGAGAGAGGACCAGGATTCCAGTCCACACCCACTACTGAGGATCCGGGTGACCCTGGACAAGTCATTTCACATCTGTGGATCTTCGTTTTCTCATTTGTCAAAAGATGGGGCTGGAGAGGATGGACTCTGAGGCTCCTTCCCACTCTGTCTTACATGACTATTAACAAAGAACTTAACCTTCAGAAGGTGGCAGAAACAGTTTGGGAAGGACCCTCGTCAGGTTGCTGCAGAACAGGAGGGAAGTTTTGATGCTTGAGGGGTCAGGGAGAGGTTGGGGGCAAGGAACCAGATTCTATGGTTTGTTATTTACAAATTTGGTAATTTCAATGACCTGGAAGAATGCCAGGCTGCTGAGTTGTTTTGGCTGAGCACAGTGCAGGGAGCAGAAAATGGTTCCATGGAGGTGCGGAATGTGGTGGTGAGGGGGGCAGGAAGTAGAAGGCTTTGCAATTCCATTCTTAGGTTTATAGACTGGACAGTGCATCCTTGGGCAGTGGGTTTCATTCAAATTCTCTTACCTAGAAATGTAGATACCGGAAGATTATGTGTGAGGCAGAGAGGAGTTTTTAACAGGACTGGCTCTTCAGTTCAGGTCAGACCAAAGATAGGAGTGTATAGAAGAGAAGTGGTGATGGATTTCTCTTTCATAATCGACCGAGTGGTTTCCAACAAAGCACTTAGTCTCTCTCTTTTTTAAAAAAAGATTTTATTTATTTGTTTAACACAAAGAGAGATCACAAGTACGCAGAGAGGCAGGCTCCCTGCTGAGCAGAGAGCCCAATAAAGTATTTAGTCTCTTATCTATTGGGTTGATGTCCTTCCTGCGGCTGACCTGATTTTATTCTCTGGGTGTATCCAAGTCTTTGGATAGAGAGACTTCACCTGGAGCCAAAAATAATGCACAGATACTGATATTTTTGACATGAGATCTTGACCTTGGCTCAGGACAGCCAGGAGAGGTCAGCGTTTCTTCTGCCACCTGTATCCTAGTGGAGCTCTTGGAGTGCCCTGGAGCTTCAGAAATTAGAAAAGTTCTGTGGAAAGGTGGAGGCAAGATTGAAATTGGGGCTGGACTGGATTGGATCAAGGGTGGTTCTGCTAAGAGGAGCCTGATTTCAAATCATCCATGCCCTCCCCTGTGTTCCTGAAGATTTAATTCAAGCGGTATCCCTCCAGATGCTGTTTATAGCATCCACTGGTTCTTCTGACCACACGGATCACCACTTATGACTGACTTCTTTCCTCCTATCTTGCTCTACCCATCCTCTAGGCTGCTGTGTGGCCTTTATCACATTTTCTCCCCCCAGATGCTCCCACCCCTAGTGAGCTCTTGCACTGACCTGCTTTGGCTGTTACATTCTGAATCCTTCAGTCTAACTTTTAATTATATGCTGTTTTGTATTGTTCCTAATTGCTTCACATATGCTATTTACCTCCTCGTCACCCTTCCAGATTGTGGGTTTCCTGGAGCCAGGAACCCTGTCTTCTGCCTTTCTTGTATCACCCACTGGCCCAAGCTTGCTGGCCTCAGGGAGCCTGACCTTTCATGGTCATGGGCTTTGTGCTAGACATGCTCTTCACTGGAGACTTTTCGTCTGCCTCTATGCACCTCCCCCAGCTCCTGCCAGGGACAAAACTTCTTTTTCAGCTGGGGCCCTGCAGCTGCCCTGGCATGCCTCCTGCAAATCAGCTTGAAGTAAGCTGTCTGTAAGTGCCCTGATGAGTCAATCAGGGCCCCTCCTTGGAGACAAGGAATTCTGAGATCTTGCAAGCACATGCCTGCCCATCTGTGGAACGATTCCCTGCCTAACCCCCCTCTTGCCTCTGGGACCGCTCCTGACTTCTACCTTGCTCGAGTAAGCCTCTTCCCTCCTCCACTGGCTGCCCTGACTTGTCAGGTGTGGACAGCAGGGAGGCTCTGAACAGCCGCCGCTGGTGGGGAGAGGCCGGCCATCTGCCTTCTGGGACATTGTGAGGTTCTGGTGGGTTTACATTGGTAAACCCAAAAGAAAGAGAGAAACAGTGGATTCAAGGCATTTTTGAAGTCTTCCCCCAAAGAGAGCTAGAGTAGGGTGTGGAAGAAGAGGCCAAGGTTCTGATTCAGCTTGGCCACCGATTAGCTGTGTCATCTCGTATGACTCACTCACTCTTAGCCTCCTTTTCTGTAAATTGAGGCAGTTGTATTAAAGCAGTAGCTTTCAAACTTAGGAAACAAAGGAACCCTTTTAGCAAATGAAATATAATGAAGCATTTCAGTTTCTAGAATGGAAGAGCAGAGCCATTCTGGTTGAAGCAGGGGTACGGAGGGGCTCTTGGCTTCCTTCTGGGCTTTGAAATTGTCCCCTGAAATACCTTATCGGAACTTTCCAGGAACCCACTATGAAGAGCACTGAGAAGGATGATCTCTATGGCCTATTTTATTTTATTTTAAAGATTTTTTTTTTTTTTTTAAATTTGTCGGAGAGAGAACACAAGCAGGGGGAGTGGCAGGCAGAGACAGAGGGAACTGGATATGGGGCTCCATCCTAGGACCCTGGGATCATGATCTGAGCTTGAAGGCAGATGCTTCACCGAGTGAGTCACCCAAGCGCCCCTCTATGGCCTGTTTTAGCTCTGACAGTCTCCAGCCTTTGCTACTCAAAGGTCCTAGGGCCAGCAGTGAGCACCAGGGAGCTTGCTAAGGTTGCAACATTTCAGGCCCCCCTTGAGACCTATTGAATCAGAATCTGCATCCCCAGATTGCCAAAATCCCCAGATGATTTACTGAAGCTTGAGAAGCACTGGCATGTATCAGTGTTCTGTGACCTGGAGAGCGAGATGATGCGAGGACCAAGGGGGGCGTGACATCACATCATTCACAGAAGTCAGTGGGTCCGGTTGACTGGGGTTGGAAGTGCAGGTCATATCTTTTTCTTGCTCGAATGCATTCATTGACCCCGGGATGGGGAACCAGGCATGGGAAACAGCAAGGCTTAGCTGAGGAGAGAGGAGAGGGGCTGTCCCTTGGCCCTGTGGAATCTATGTTCCTTATGGCGGTGCTCAGTGCAGACGCCAGACTAGCATGACTGTGATAGGCATTTATGCTTCTTAATGTCTGTCTCTTCCTCCATTGTGCAGGTCCCCTAACCTCTCTTCAGCATCTGTGGTATGATGGATGGGCTTGGACTTCAAAACCTGTATTTTAGTCATAGCTCTGGCCTTTTCTAGTGTCATTCCCTAGGGTCCCTTTGCCTTTCTGGGACTCTCACACAGCAGGGTTACCATCACATAGTTGGCAGGATGAACCAGAGTGTGTGGAAGCTCTTTCTTTAAATTGTGGAGTGCTAAAAACAAAGGGATATTTTTATGTTACTTCTGATTCATAAAAATATCCAGAGTTTGGCCTCATCTAGCCCTACCAATAATGCTGACCCACAGGCTGCTAACACCCTGGGGAGGCTGACAGCTGGTTTCCTATGTCAGCCCTCAGCTTTCCCTTGGCGTCGGGGGTTCTTCAAAGTCGGGAGGCATGGTTGGAGTTTTTAAAAAATGCTTCATCAGGGGCGCCTGGGTGGCTCAGTTGGTTAAGCGACTGCCTTCGGCTCAGGTCATGATCCCGGAGACCCGGGATCGAGCCCCACATCGGGCTCCCTGCTCGGCAGGAGGCCTGCTTCTCCCTCTCTCACTCCCCTTGCTTGTGTTCCCTCTCTGGCTGTATTTCTCTCTGTCAAATAAATAAATAAAATCTTAAAAAAAAAAATGCTTCATCAGGACTTGATTATACAGTATTGTGGGAAACTGGAAAGAAAGGAAAAGGAATCTAAAATGGTTTTGAAAACAAAAAGTGAAAAGTTTACTAAAAATGCAAAAATGGGGCTGCCTGGGGGGCTCAGTCATTAAGCCTCTGCCTTCAGCTCAGATCATGATCCCGGAGTTCCCGGGTAGGGCCCTGCATCCAGCTCCCTGCTCAGCGGGAAGCCTGCTTCTCCCTCTCACTCCCCCTGCTTGTGTTCCCTCTCTAGCTGTGTTTCTATTAAATAAATAAATAAATAAATAATTTTTTAAAAAATGCAAAAATGGAAGGAAAATGGTGTGACTCTTACTACATCCCTGTCACTAGATGGGGGAAGGAGGGGGGCTTCTTGGGGCTTTTTTTTTTTTTTTTTTTGTAAATTTGGTCGGGAATTGGGAAGAGATGGGTCCTGCGTGAAGCCTGCAAGTAAATTTGATATTTTTCTCTTTCGTTAGTTAGTGTTCTAATGACCACTTCTGTGGAAAAACTTCCTGGTAACCCAGAAACATATTTTTGCTGGCGGGTGGGGATGTGGGGGGAAAATTTCTGTTCCTGGTGCTTTTTTTATTGACAGAAGAATTCAAGTGTCATTTAGTGGATTCTCTTCTGATTCCTCATTTCCTCTCTCCTTTTTGAAAAACCCAAATCTTCCTGGGGCAAGAATAAACAAATTTAGCCCCCAGGCAAGCAGCTGGAACTGAAGCAGGTTTACAGCTTGGCGGGGAGCCTCAGCCACGCCCTAGCTCTGCGGGGCAGCAGGGGTGGGGGGGAGCGGGAAGGGGCGGCCCTCCCTTCTCCCTTCTATTTGCTCAGCTCTGCCCCTGCCATTTCATTCCACCTTATCTACCAATGGCCTTCTTTTGAATGGTGCCCCCAAAAGTTCTAGGGAAAACTGCTTTGGGGAACTCCGTGCTAGGCTTGGGGAGAATCTCTGCTTATTGTGGTGTGGCTGTATGAAGGGAAACAAGCCCAGCAGAGTTGGGGGAGAAGTTAAAACTCTTGGGGTGGAGCCGGGTCAACTTCCCTTCAAAAAATAATTTTACAAAGTATCGAATCTGGTGTTAAATCCCCACCTTCTGAAATCATTCTAGGGAAGCTGGATTTGGCGGTCTCTTAAACTGAACCCAGGGGATTGCTGGCAAAGCCTTTTGTACAATGATTTGATGACATTTGAAAGGTCCTGCTCTCGCTGGCCAGGCCTGGTGGAAGGGAAAGAGAGGGGCCCTTTCTGCAGCTGCGTCTGCGCAGAGCTATTCGCCTGTTACTGAAAGCTGCCGTCCCCCTGGGCCAACCAAGGCTGCTTTCTGTGATTTCATGGAATTTTTCTCATTAATTAAGCAACCAGTGACCAATTCCCAAAGCACAGGGGGATTTTCACGTGGATCTTATCTCTTTAGGGGCTGGAAAGATATAGATCATCACCAACCCTTCCTTTCTTCCCACTTAAATTCCCTGAATGCAGTGCCTCCAAAATTCATGTCTTTAGCCAGATCTTTGTCCAAAGTGTAAGACCCATTTGCCCAACTTTCTTGTGAACATCTGCACTTGGATTATTTCCCATGCAATTCAAACTCCACCTGTCGAAGATTGGATTAATCAGATCTCCCTAGACTTGTCCCTCAAACATTCCTGTGCTTCCTTCTTTTTCTTTTTTTTCTTTTCCTTCTCCTCCTCCTTCTCCCCCTCCCCTTCCTCCTCCTCCTCCCCTTCCTTTTCCTTCTTCTCTCCCTCCTCCTCCTCCTTCCTCTTCCTCTTCTCTTCCCCCTCTCCCTCCTCTTCCTCCTCCTTCTTCTTCCTCTTTTCTTCCCCTTCTTCCTCCTCCTCTTTCTCCCCCTCCTCCTCCTTCTTCTTAAATGATACCAACCTTCACTGGGTTGCTCATGCCAGAAGTTTGAGCATTTAGGAGTCACCCTTGATTCTTTTCTTTCCTTTACTCTTAGCACTCTCTCCAATCAGCAAATCCTGTCAATTCCACCATCTTAATAAGCCTTGAATCCAACCATTTTTTTTCTCCATTCCTGTTGCTGCTACATCAGTGCAGGCCACAGATCTCAATCACCTGGATTAGGACCAAAAAGAGAAGATTGCCTTTTCCCTCCTGCCAATTCCAAGCACAGGGAAGATAGATGTTAAAGATGTGTCTGCTAAAGGGAGAAATGGAGAAAGGAAGGAAAGACAAATGAAGCCATTACCAATGACCGCCTCTTGGAGAGACCAGACCAAACATAGGAAAGAGACGAGAAGCTCTTCAGATGTGAAGAACTCTGGATGAAAGGCTTCACAACATCCCCTCGTTGCAGGGCTCCTTGCCAGTTCTTCCTTTTCTAACCTAGATCCCAACAGCTACAGTGTAAGCTTGTCTTCGCTGACTCTGTCTTTAAGGAAGAATAGTTAATCCCAAATCTTCTGTGTGTGGCAGAAGCTATAGGGATTCTCCAGCCTTTGTCAGAAGCCAGGCTGGACATCTGAATCCATTTGCTGGGAGAAGAGCTGCCCCAGGGCTGGGTCTCAATGCCAGGTAATTAGCGCAAAACTAAAAATGAATTTTTAGGTTTGAGCCCAACTTCCAGTGCTTTCCGGGTAGCTGGGTACACACTTCCCGGGTACTCTGTCCTTCTCTTTTCTGTGCAGCCCCCAAACCTCTTGCAGTCTTTTCCCCCTGGCCTCAAACCAGGAAGAAAAGAGCAGTGGAAGAAACCAAGAACCTTAAAGCCTCACCCATTGCAGAGTGTTTGAGTTCTCTTCTCTCTTTGTTTTCACCCCAGCGCATGACATGACATGTTTTGCTGATGCTAGATCCTCAAGCTGCTGAGAAGGGAAAAGAAGCCTGAGAGAATGCATTGTTTTAAAAGCACTCGGTCCCCATTTTTACTCCCTTACCAAGGGCGGGGAGAGAAGAAGAAAAAAAAGCAAAGGAACGAGGGTCCCTCAGTTTCACAACCCTGTCTGTCTGGACTAGCTCAGAAGCCTTGGAAGGGGCCAGATAGTTTTGTAGGAGGGTGACCTGCTGCTGTGAGAGCAAAACACTTTCTGCAGACAGCCCTGCATTGCACTAGAGTAGCTGTCCCAATTTCTGCAGAGGGGAAGCCAGCCAGCCACAGCTCTACTCTCCTCCGGCCACGATGATGCCTGTGGGGGCTGTGGTGGTGAGGAGAGGGGCTGGTTTGTGTGGGGGGCGGTGGGGACAGGAAGGTATTGTGAAGGGGAAGGATAAAGCATAAGCCACTTTGGAAGGCAGAGTGTTAATGAACCAAATTATTTGCTCTGAGATGGGGCAAATGTACTGTTCTGAGCAGGACGATAATTCTCCCAGATTTGGGGCGATTCTTTTGATCTGCAGGAGAATTTCCAGGTACAGTAGCGAGTAAGAAACGTGTTCAGCTTTCACTCCTCTAAAACAAAGAGAAAAGACATATAGATTTAGCAGTTTGCTTTTCTTTATTGTGATCCTCTGATAGGAATTTGTCAACATTTTTTATTCATCTCATTTCTTCATCCAATTGACTGAAATGATTAATTGTGTACTAGTTTTTCTGAATGTCTTGATTTGTAATTAGTTACTCCTGCTAATTTTAAAAAATTGGAGAAAAATTTTGCATGCCTGATGAAAGAAACAGACAACTTCTATTTTATCCAGAAAATGACTTTCAATAATGTAATATGTTATTGACTAAAACTTAACCTAAAGTTATTAATGATTTAAAACTTCAAAGCTTCTGTCTGCGAAGAATTATAGAGCCAGAAATTTAAAGCTGAAAGGGACTTGAAAGATCATATGTCACTGGGTCTCAACCAGGGGCACTTGGAAATGCATATGGTTGTTTTGGAATGTCACAGTGAGGGAGGGACACAATTGAGTGTGGTGTTCTGAAATGATGGATGCTCAGCATTCTACATGCTTCCATGCCATATGGTTTGATCCAGTTCCACACAGCTGGGAATTTCTCTGTCCAAAGGGGCAGTAGTGCCCCTCTTTAGAAGATGGAGTGCAGCTCATCATTTGAGTTACAAATATACTAAGGCCTAATATTCCCCAGCTCAATAAACTGGCAGTGAATGGGGCTGATTTACATGTCTTTGAAATGATCCATTTTTTTCCTGTTGTTCCCTTATGCCAATTTTTAAAAAAGATTGTATGCATTTATTTGGGAGAGAGGGAAAGGGTGAGAGAAAGCATGAGAAGGAAGAAGGTCAGAGGGAGAAGCAGACTCCCTGCAGAACCGGGAGCCTGATACAAGACTTGATACCAGGTCTCCTGGATCATGACCTGAGCCGAAGGCAATGGCTTAACCAACTGAGCCACCCAGGCGCCCCTGCCAATTTTAATAGTAGTCGTACAGCTGGTGTGAAGAGATCTTCCCCATTATACAGTGAGGAAACCAAGGAAAGCCTGTGTGTTTTGGTAACTGTGTATGTTTTTTGTCCTCTTTATCTATTTCTGGGGACCACAAATCTTATTTTCCCAACCAACAGAAGGGCTAGAACATGGAAGAACAACAGTGAAAATTAAAATGACCAAGAACAGATGAGCCGGTTGCTTGAGGGAACTGTAATGGTAATGGATGAACGAGAGAAGATGGAAGATCAAAGGGGGTTTAAGTTCATCCTTCATCAGGAATAGGGAAGTCAAATGAGAAAAGTTGGAGTATGTGCATTAGGGGCAGGTGGGAGATACTACTATGTATCAGTTCACAGTGTCCAAGCCCAGGTGCTTCCAGCCTCATCTCTTCTAAACATTTGCAGATGAAATCTCAAAACCCTTGTTTTCAGGGGCACCTGGGTGACTCAGTCATTAAGCGTCTGCCTGCAGCTCAGGTCATGATCCTGGAGTTCTGGGATCGAGCCCCGCATGTGGCTCCCTGCTCGGCGTGAGGCCTGTTTCTCCCTCTCTCACTCCCCCTGCTTGTGTTCCCTCTCTCGCTGTGTTTCTCTCTGCCATATAAATAAATAAAATCTTAAAAAAAAAAAAAAACACTCTGTTTTCAGCAATTGTGAAGAATGGAAAGGTTTCCAGAATTCAAGAAATAAGAAAATACATTTCTAATTTTCAGAAAGACAGAGAAAGTAGTTTTGGAAGCCAACCACAAGGGAACTTGACATTGATAAAACTCTTCAACAGTATGCTGAATTCATGCTTTAGGCAAGCTTAGGAAAGATTGAGGTGATGTTTGGTAGTCAGCATGCTTCCTGATGCCATAAATGGGCCCATTATGGATCAGCCACATTGGCAAATCTGGGCAGTTCCACAAACCTAGCATGTCTTGATTTCTGCAACAGGTATGACAAAGTCTTCTGTGATATCCTAGTGAATAAAACTACAATAGGTGTATGAAGCAATATTGCAGTTCAATGGACTTCCTGTTGGCTGAATTAATGCAGTTGAAGAATGTTAATAGATGATAATCTGGAAGGAGAGGTCAGTGAAATATACCTTTGCCTTAACCATGTTGTGTTCAACCTATACATCAATACTCTGAAGGGACTCAGTGACAAATGTGATTTTCAATTTCTTTTTGTGACTAAGAGTCATATGGAGTAACACTGAAAGTGATCTCAGTAGACTGGAAGCCTGGACCAAATTCAAGAAGATGAGACTGAACACATCTAAAATGTTAATCTGCAGCACTGAAACTCAAAAAATCAATCGCACAGCCCCAGAATCAGGAACCCTGGTTTTGCAGATGTTAATATCAAAAGGCTTTCCAGGGGAAGGGTTGTCTATTGGACAATAAGCAGAAGATGAAACAGTAGGGAAATGTGGTTTTCACAAAAGTTAATGAAATCTGAACTGTATCCAGAGAAGCCTGTTAGATTGATGAAAGGCTGGAAATACATCACATGGGGAATGATTGAAATAACAAAAGACCTTGTAACATCTGGGCTAAAGGAGAGGTGACTAAAATGTCAAGGTCATTTTCCAATACTTGAGGTTTCCTTGTGAGGAAAAGGGGGAGGATTTGCCTTGCAAGAACTTAAGGCAGTAGAATGAAGACTAACGGGCAGAAGTTATAAGGAAACAAATTTTAGGTGAGTATAAGGAAAAACTTAGTGGTAGTCAAGAAGTAATGGGCTTATACTCATGATCATAGCAACATAGATGCAACCCACAGGTCCATCAATGGATGAATGGATTTAAAAAACGGGAATAGACATACACTGGAAAGTTATTCAGCCTTAAAAAGCAAAGAAATTCTGACACATTCTATAACATGGATGAACCTTGAGGACATTAGGCTTAGTGAAATAAGCCGGTCACGAAAGGACAAATCCTATAGGATTCCACATACGTGAGGTCCCCAGAGTAGCCAGATTCATAGAGGCAAAGTACAATGGTGGTTGCCAAGGGCTGACAGGAATAGAGAGTTGTTGTTTAGTGGGGCAGAATTTCGGTTTGAAAGATGAAAATGTCCTGGAGATGGAAGGTGGTGATGGTTGCGGAACAAGGGGAATGTGCTTAGCACCACGGGACTGCAAGCTTAAAAATCACAAAGAGGGCCGTGCTTTATGTAATGTGTGTCTTCCCACAGTTAAAAAGAAAGGAACTCAGGGACTCCACTGCCTGCAGAATCAACCTTAAAAAAACACAGAAGAAATGAGCTGCTGCGAAAGGTAGGAGTTTGCCATCATGGTAGGTATCTAAGCAGGTGCTGAACAGCCCTCATGGTAGCATGTTCTGGAGGGAATTAGAATTAGAGGGGACAGTGCCAATGACTTCAGAACTTCTGTAATTCTGCATGAAGGCTGAGGCTTCCTCCGCTGTAGATTAAGCCAGGCAGCATCCTTTCTAGATACTGTGGGAAGAATGTATTCATGTACAATATGTCATACAGACATAAGACCATGTTTTGTAACAAATAAGCATTTCACTATATATGGTTTAATGAATATTAAAAAAAAGACATATCCATTTAGCCCCTATCCAGGTTTTATATCGAAACATTGCCATTATCTTAGAAGCTTCCTACTCTGGGCATATACCTTTTCCCACCTACATCCCTTCCTTCCTCCCTGCGATGGCCCCTCTTCAGATTTTCGTGATGACCTGTTCCTTGCCTTTTAAAAAACAGTCTTATGACCTATCATGCCTCCGTAAATGACATAGTTTGGTTTTGCCTGTTTTGAATGGCATGTATGTTACGTGATATGTCTTCATTTGTTACTTCTTTCTTTAGCTCATTATGCTTACAAGATTCATTGGCATTGATAAAAGCATTGAAAATATAATTAATTCATTTTCAGTAGATCAGAGTGTTCCCTTGTGTACATATGCCACAATTTATTTATTGTATCTACAGTTGGACATTTGGGCTCTTTCCAGTTTTTGGTTTTTATAGACACTGCAGCGAGGAACATTTATGTTCACGACCTCTGGTCCTCCAGTTACAAGAATTTCTCAAGCCAAAGGACCAGGGAGTGGAAACTTGGTGTTGTAGGATCCACACATCTCTAAATGTTCAAGATAATGCCCAGCTATTTTCTTAATGATGGCATTAATTTACATGGTCACAGTAATGCAAAAAAATGTATTTTCTCTTCCTTACGCTTTTCTTAATAACATGATATTTTCTCTTTTTTTCTTTTTCTTTTTTTTAAGATTTTCTTTATTTATTTGACAGAGAGAGATCACAAGTAGGCAGAGAGGCAGGCAGAGAGAGGAGGAAGCAGGCTCCCTGCTGAGCAGAGAGCCCAATGTGGGCCTCGATCCCAGGACCCTGAGATCAAGACCTGAGCCGAAGGCAGAGGCTTTAACCCACTGAGCCACCCAGGCGCCCCATGATCTTTTCTCTAGCCTACTTTATTTTTATAACCTAACAGTATATACTACACGTAACACGAAAATTAGTGTTAGTCAGCTATTTTTGTTATTGGTAAGGCTTCTGGCCTACAGTAGCCTATTAGGGAAGCTTTGAGGGAGTCAGAAGTTATATGCAGATTTTCTGCTGTGTTGAGGCGAGGACAGGTCTGAGTCCCTAACCCCCATGTTGCTCAAGGGTCAGGTGGACTTGTGAGATTCACACTCTACTTTTTACCTAAGAGTTAAGGGTGGTGATGTTGGCAGCCTGGCTCTTAAGATCTTGTTGTAAAGTGGGAAAAGGTACTTGAGTTGCCCCCAAAAAGAATTTAGGCTCGTAATCAATGCAGGTTTTTCTTTTGAATTAAATGCCTTTATTAGAGATGGGCTTCCGATGATGTCCTAAGCCCACGAAGGGCAGGACATACCACAAACCCTTTGCTTGGTGCCCTCCCCACCACGCCCCTCAGCTCTAGGTTTATAGTGTCTGCTCCTCAAATACTGATGGCCTTGTGTCCAAAATGCTGTCTTCAGAGAAATTTCAAAGCGAGCTAGAACTTACTCAGTGGTGTCAATTCTATAGTGTGGAGAGGCTTACCAACTGGAACTGAATTGGACTGGCCTTGGAAGGACATTGGCCACACAGCATTGTAGTTTGTGGCTCACTCAGTCACTTTCCAGCAATGTAACCTTGAGCAAGTTAGTTGTCTCCTTAACCTCAGTTGCCTCACCTATACAATGGGTAGAGTAGTGGGACCTACTGTGTGTATCCGTGTGGGAAAGGCCACTGCAAAGATGACAGAAGTCAGGAAAGTATGAAGTTCAGTCCCTGACATGACTAAATGTGGTGCATATTATTAGAATCTGTATCCCTCAAGAACTGTTTTTACAATGGCTTCCTGGATAATATAAGCATGAATTTGCCTGGGGAGATGGGGCAGGACTTGACCTCTTCAGGGCTATTCCTTGCCGCTCCCCCTGCCCCCATGCCCTACCTTGATCATTTTCAGCAGCGAACATTTAGAATAAGCTCTGGTTTTACTTTTCATCAGACCAGAAGTGACAGCAAAAACGGACTTTTTTTTTTTTCCCCAGAAAAGAAATTAATCTCCTAAACAGGGTGATTTTACTCTTTTCTTTAAATACTTCTAAACTCACGAGAGGGAAGCACAGCGCACATTATCCATCAAAATGAAGCATCTTCGGTGCTGCTGAGTTTCATTGACTTTAAGATTGCCCTCTGAGCTACAGGCTTTTTTTTTTCTTTCCCAGAGCACAGTTAGCAGGGATATTTTTCTTTAAATGGCCCCATTTCATTTGCATTTTTAAGCTTTCACTGCAGAGAGTAGAAGCAGTTGTAAATGGTTCCAAGGAGGTGGTTGTGATTTCTCTAAATTCAGAGCCGCCTGCCTGAAGTTTCTGAAATTGAGTGTCAGTTTCCCTCCGAGTAGAAAGATATTACTTCATATTTGTGCACGCGGTTCGCTGCTCTGCTCTCGGCTTGATGGTCTCATTTAGCCTCAGGCATTCTCCAGCAATGATTCGTTCTCCCCAATAAAATTAAATATCACCTTTCTCCCACCCAGCCCACCCCTCCTTTTTTTTTTTTTTTAATAAGACGTTTTCTTGTTTAGACTGAAGCTAGACAAGGTGAGAAACTGTGAGTTCTTCTCTGAAGAACTCTTTCATTGCTCTTTTTCATTTATTTATTTATTTATCGATGAGGAGAGAACAGCAGGAAGGTAAAAGTGGACAGCTACCATTGGAAATCCAAATGGAAAGCTTTTCCAAGATCAAAGATCAATCTGAGTTTGTTTAAGATTTAATTAGGAGGGCTTAATGAGGGTCTGGGAGGTGCTCTAATAGTGTAGAAAATAGGGACAAAAGGACCAGACTTAGTTCCACGTTGACTCTTGAGTTCATGCCAATTTACCAGAATAACCCCCACGGGGAGGCACCAAAGTTTGCAGGGAAGCCCACAGGACCTCTGGGTGCATGGAGTCCTGACACTTCCCAAGCCATGTCAGGAGGAGGCTGGACCAAATCCGGAAAGCGCTGGGTAAGCAGCTTTTTGTAAGATGTGCTAAGGAACGTTGAGGGAAGAGGCTTTGCTTCTTGAAAAGAGTAGGGAGCTTTTGCTGACTCCCTGGCTGTTGTCAGAGGTGTAAGCCACAGTGCTCTGACTGATAGGATCCTTGAACAAAGCAAGTTGAAACATACATGTTTTCTCAAATCTGGTTTCACATGTAGGCAGCCTTTGCTGACGAGCTGTGTGCCTGAGGTTTACAAGTTGGGTGTTTAACAACCAGAATGTAATTTACTTGAACACAGTTCTTCATTAAGGTGGCGAGGCTTCTTGGTCTGCTCAGTGATGTCCACAGAGGACCTACAATTTTGGCTGAGATGCATTGCTAAGAGTCTTACTGGGATGGAGACAGGAATCTATGTGGTGAGGGAAGAGGAGGTAGAAGAATTTCCACTCCTTTTTTCTGGACCTTGAGCCAAGTTCTGGTGAGATTTTGAAGTAGCCCCAGCATGTGTTTGGCATGGGCTCTTACTACTTCTTCCTCCCCTGGGTGTCACGGCTCTATGCTGCCCCCAAGGTGACTAAAGGTGGTGTTGTCAGGAATGACAGAAACAGGATTCTTGCTTTGGATAAGAGATATGTGCCTGGCTATGGCTCTTGCTGCTGAGATTCTGTGATCTGTTGGCCAGAGTGGAGGAAAAAGAGGATTAGAAATTCAGTCTGATTGACTTCTGTGTGATTTGGTGTCTTAGGTGTTCCTGAACTGTCCGGGTGGGCTCTCTGACTTCAGGGCCCAGGGTCCAGCTGACTGACTTCACGCTGACTACCAAGTTGCCCCAAAGAGGAATTAGTCAGAAAAATTTGAAGTTTCACATTAGATGCTTCATTTCTCAACTACCTGCCCAAGGGACTGCCAGTCACTTGCTTTCCCCGGCTTTTATCATTGCTCTGTGTTTCCTCTCACTGGCTCTGCTCCTACCACGAATTTCTGTCTGTTTTCTGGAGTTTCCACAAGTGAGAAATTCATTCAGGATCTCTGACTTCTCACTGACCACTCTGTCTGCATTCTTGTTTGAACCTGCTTCTCCTTCCTCAAGGGGAACTGCTCTCTCTCCCACACCTCAGGGTCAGCATCTGGCATTGGCTCTGCTCCCTACTATGACTCCCCAGAATGACTCACGTAAATGCTTCGGCTCCTTTAAGGCTCATGCTCAATGGCATTTCCTGCCCTCTCCTGGAGGTCAAGGATGAAATGCCAGGGCCCTGAACACCTATGGGGATTGTAGTGAACCAGAGAAAGCAAGATACTCTAAAATCGCTCCTCTGTCCTAGAACTCACTGTGGAGAGAGAGGAGCCCCGTGTCGCTAGATATTCATAGTCTTTAGGCACACCCTTCCAGAGAATCTAGATTTTTATATGAACTCTCCTGATTTTTAAATGAGGGGAAGTAATTCATCATAAAACAAATAAGCCACCGCCAAACAGAACCTGGCTCTTAGTCTGATTCAGCCTGTCAGCCTCTGATTTGTGATGTCCACACTGTGTTTCTTGGTCATCATGTAACAATCTCTTCGGCATCCTCCCTTTCGCTAAATGGATCAGCATGTGGTTCACAGTCTTTTCCTGCACCTGAACCCCTTGCTTCACCTTGGGTTGGTTCAGTGTTCATGAGGGCGCCCCAGTACCACTCTGACTTCCTCATTCCTGGGTCTTCTCATGGACAATGACCTTCACTTCTACTCTGCTTGAGCCACACACTTGCATGGCTCCACCCTGGGCCTTGTCTTCCTCTAGATCCTATCCTTATTTCCAAGCATAATGTTTGATCTTTCTCCTTTACTCCATAAGTCACACTTTCTGTATCTTTTAAACTAGGGACACTCAGACCCTGGGACTCCCTCTATCTACCTTCTTCATAACTCTCCACACTTTCCTCATCCTCTTCCAGCTTCTTGTGACTTCAACCTCTGTCCAGCCAATTTCGTGGTGCCATTGGTTTCTTTCCTAGTTGGTCGGCAAAGCCTCACCCCTGGCTCTAATGAACTGCCAGCCTTCTTGACCAGTTTTGCCTCATGTTGTAGAGAAACCCACATAGATCTGCAAATGAATTTTACTACAGCTTTATGGTTCTCCATTGGTGCCCTGTGATCGTTCCACATTTCCTTGGTCAGTTCTATGTCTAATTCCCTACACTAGCATTTCTCTGCCTCCTTCACTCCTCTTCCACTTAGATGTTTGACTTTCACAAGTTAAACATACTGCATTGCTTCTTGCATCACAGAGAAAGGAGGAGCCAATGATGGGGACACTCCCTTTCTGCCACTTCACTCACTACCCCCAATCTTACACATTAGCGACCACTACTGCCATGCCTTCCTCATCCACTGCCATTGTCATGGGAGTGGAGTACCCCCATCAGGGTGGATTCCTCCGCTAGTCCTCTGGAGCTCTTCTTTCCCAGACCTTAGCCACCTGGCTTGATAAATACTCCCTGTCTCTTGCCTGTACAGTCCCCCTGTCCCTTTCCCTTTTGGTGTCTTCCTATCAGCATCTGAATACATTCACATTATCCATCCAGGAAGATCTGATTCCTGTCAGGCCCCAGGCACCTTTCAGCGACTGCCTTCTGTTTAAAGAGACAGATGAATTTGCTTCTCTGCTTCTTTACTCCCCCTTCTCCATTCTGTCCATTGCAATCTGGCTTCTGCCCTTACTGCTCTACTGAAATTGCTTCAGCAAGGTCATCGATGACTGTTTTATTGCTAATCTGTTGGAAACTTTTAAGCCATTATCCTTCTGACCTCCCAGTAGTAGTAGCTGACACTGTTGGTCCTTCTCTGCATGTTGAAAGCTCATTTCCTGAGCCTCTGGGACCAGCCTCAGCAGCTGAATTCCCTCTCCTTCTTCAGGCTCTTCTGTAGGCTGCTCTGCCTCCACTAGTACTACTACTACTACTACTACTACTACTACTACTACTACTAGTTCTTCTTCTTCTTCTTCTTCTTCTTCTTCTTCTTCTTCTTCTTCTTCTTCTTTTTTAAAGATTTTATTTCTTGGGGCGCCTGGGTGGCTCAGTTGCTTAAGTGACTGCTTTCGGCTCAGGTCATGATCCTGGAGACCCAGGATTGAGCCCCACATCAGGCTTCCTGCTCAGCGGGAAGCCTGCTTCTCCCTCTCTCAGTCTCTCTGCTTGTGTTCCCTCTCTCACTATGTTTCTCTCCGTCAAATAAATAAATAAAATCTTTTTTAAAAAAATATTTTATTTCTTTGACGGAGAGAAACATAGGCAGCGAGGGAACACAAGCAGGGGGAGTGAGAGAGGGAGAAGCAGGCTTCCCGCGGAACAGGGAGCCCGATATGGGACTCCATCCTGGGTCTCCGTGACCATGACCTGAGCCAAAGGCAGTCGCTTAACCAACTGAGCCACCCAGGCGCCCCATGCCTCCACTTATTCTTAAATATAAGCATGGGTTCTGCCCCAGGTCCTCCTCTGGTCTCATTCATCCATCCTCTTAAGGTTATCTCAGCATTTCATGATGCTTCTCTGGGGAAACTGAGGCAAAACAGGAGGGAGGGGTAGGGTGCAGACTTTGTGTTGGGGAATATTGGAAATGAGTTTGGCTGGGTCTGATGGTGCCAGAAGACAAAGAGACTGAGACACCAGAAGGGAAGTTCTCAATTGCTGAACTTGTCAGCAGATAAACAAGGATTGGGTCTAGAGTGTCAGTAGTGAGTTTTGTTTTGTTTTGTTTTGTTTTGTTTAGAAGTTTGAACCTTCCCTTGTTTTGTACAATAAAATATGTTTCTGGTCTTTGTCTGGGTTCCTGGGGTAGAGCTTCTTAACCTTTGGAATTTCCAAAATGATGGGAGTGTCTTTGTTACTCATGGTGGTCCTTTGGTACCACTCTTGAATTTCGGCTAATGAAGTGACTCATAGTGAACCCCTAGATAGTTTCAATATGGGGGATGGTCAAGCTGGGATCACCTACCATATGATTAGAGCTTTGGAGCTTTGAGCCACATAATAGTGGCCCAGTCTTCAGGAATAGAGGAAATAGAATTTTTTTTTAAAGATTTTATTTAGGGGCACCTGGGTGGCTCAGTTGGTTAAGCGACTGCCTTCAGCTCAGGTCATGATCTCGGAGACCCGGGATAGAGCCCTGCTCTGACTGCCTGCTCAGCAGGAAGCCTGCTTCTCCCTCTCTCACTCCCCCTGCTTGTGTTCCCTCTCTCACTGTGTTTCTCTCTGTCAAATAAATAAATAAAATCTTTTTTTTTTTAAAGATTTTATTTATTTATTTGAGAGAGAGCATATGAGAGGAGAGAGAAAGAGAGAGAGAGCATGAGCAGAGGGAAGGGCAGAGGGAGAAACAGGCTTCCCCATGAGCAGAAGCCTGATGCAGGGCTTGATTCCAGGACCTGGGATCATGACCCTAGCAGAATGACACTTAACTGACTGAGCCACCCAAGCACCCCTAGAGGGAGTAGAATTTAACCATGTGGCCAATGATTCAATTAACAATGCGTACATAATGAAAGCCCAATGAAAACTCTGATCCTGGGGTTTGGTTGAACTGCTGGGTTGGTGAACACATCAAGAGCCAGGAGGGTAGTCCATCCTGATTCCACTGGGATTCCACTGGGAGAGGACATGAGAAGCATGAAAAATAAAACTGGGACCATTATGCCTTATACCCCTAGCAGCCACCTGGCTTCTGTACACTCGCTTGCTAGACCCTGGGAAAGTGGAAAAACCCTAGCAGCCCCACCCCCCCAACATAGACACCCTGTAACCACAAGGACTCTCCCCACGCCTTCAGATCTAAGAACGAGAGATAATGGCCATCCGGCTCCGGGAATATGGCTACAAGAGCACTCCCTGAGCCCGGCTATCTAGCCCCAGGAATGTGGCTACGTGATCACTCCCGGAGCCTCCTACCCGACCATCGGGCATCTTGGGGTTTGCTGGGCTGGGGGGCCAAGGCCAGTCGTAAGATAACCAGTAAACTAGGGAAAATGTCAACCAATCCTGTGCTTGTAACTGGGGAAACTCTGTAACTTGTTTGCCCTTACCTATAAAAGCTGCGCTAAAAGTGTGCTCAGGGTCTCTGAGGGTGACCGGTAATGTCCACAAGAAGGCCCAGGTTCGAACCTGACAATAAAAACGACCCTTGCTGTTTGGCTTTGACTCTGGCCTCTGGTGGTCGTCTTTGGGGGGGTCTCAGAATCTGGGTATTTCAGACAGAGATGCTCTCATCAGGGAAGCCAGGAGGGTGGTCCATCCTGATTCCACTGGGATCCCACTGGGATTCCACTAGGAGAGGACAGACATGCTTCCCATCAGGACCCTCCCGGCTTTGTCCTATGTATGTTCATTTGGCTGGCCTGGGGCTTTATAACTTTGATGATAAAACTCTCATCATTAAGTGTAACACTTTCCTGAGTTCTGGGACTCACTATAAATTAGTAAACATGAGGGAGCTATGGGGACTCCTGAATTTTAGTCAGCTGCTCAGAAGTGCAGGTGGCCCAAGGACACCTGAACTTATGGCTGTTGTCTGAAGCAGGGGCAATCTTGTTGGTGACTGTGCCCTTAACTCAGGAAGTCTGAAGTAGCTCTGGGTAATTAGTGTCAAACTCCTATTATGCCATCCAGCTCCCCAGGAGAAAGCATGTGAACACAGTGAGGGACTGAGAGCCAGTCACTAGAAGAGGTCTGCTTATAGAACACAGAGGAATAGAGAGGATTGTGAAATCACAGAACATTATTTAGAGACAATATCTCTAGCTTTTGGGGTAGGATAGCAATAAGGAGTTTTGAAAAAGGCAGATTGTTCACTTTAAATCTGGTCATACTTTCTCTTTCATAGCCATTGTGCTTCTGAGTTCTTGAATCTGTCCCTCAAAAATTCTGGAATACTGTCTATTTCCAGGTTAAAAAAATAATGTCTTTTTCTTTTGTCCCCTAGAAAAGGCAGAGAGCAGCCCTTGGGGGTAATAATGATGCCATTTATGCTGTGCTCTCTTGTAGTTAAAATTGTGTAAGCCATTGTGACCCTGATGGGATTTATGGTAGCTTAGATCTCTGTTGGAGAAATGAGTTTTGGGCAGTAGACAGGAGGAAAAAGGTTTCAGGTTTGGAGCATATTATTTTAGTGAAATGGGGAAAAAAATTCACTTGAACCCTTTTTTTTAGCTGTAAAATCGGACTGTTCATATTCTATTACCCCTGTGTGCACCCTGATTTCACTGGGTTCCCTTGCATCAGGTGCGGGTTGGTTCTACCTTTATTAGTAATAGGAGCTCCCATGATGGTCTGACCTCCTGCTATGTGACCGGTCATGGGGCCAGCTCCTTACAGACCCTCACTCTGTTCCTTCCTCCAACCTTTGCAAATCAGAAGTGTCCCCATTTTACAGATGAGCACACTTGCAGCTTAAACTTTTACCAATAGTTCACTTTGTCAATGGCCTTTTCTTGAATGCCACAGTGATTGGAGCCGTGGTCCCCACAGCTCCACTGTAGAGTGCCTTGTAAGGGTGGACTGGACACTGAAACTAGAGCTGGAGGAAAATAATATGTGAGGCATGTTCTTATCCCTCCATGGAGCTTAGAGTTGAATCAGAAAACCTGACCTTATTTTTTTTTTAATTATTTTTTAAATTATTTTTTATTTTCTAAAGATTTTATTTATTTATTTGAGGGGGGGAGAGAAAGAGAGCATGATCAGGGGGAAGGGAAGAGGGAGAGGGCAAAGCACACTCCTCACTGCGCAGAGAGCACGATGCAACAAAGGACTCGATCCCAGGACCCGGGCATCATGACCTGAGGCAAAGGCAGAGTTGACCAGCTGAGTCACCGAGGCGCCCCAAGGGAGTCTGACCTTTATCTGCTGATCAAGGTGCTGGTTTGGCACAGGAGTTGGTTGGATCAAAATTTCTGTTATATACATGGCCTGTTAAAGCTAGAAACAAACCAGCAGTAACTTAGTTTAGGAATAGCTTGCTTTTACTTTTTTAGCCTTCTAATGGTCATTGTGTTTACTTGCATTTGAACCTTCTTATCTTTCCTTTGTAACCAAGTTAAATCCCACACTTGTTACTCCATGTAGATGGACAACAACACTGTTTTTAAAATTTCCAGATCAGTTCCAGAAAGTTCCAGAAAGTAACATTTATTGGCACTCACTATATTCAGAGAACTTCATACACTTAAACATGTTTTTGAGGGGCGCCTGGGTGGCTCAGTTGTTAAGTGCCTGCCTTCGGCTCAGGTCATGATCCCGGAGTCCCCGGTTCAAGCCCCACATCGGGCTCCCTGCTCGGCGGGAAGCCTGCTTCTCCCTTTCTCACTCCCCTTGCTTGTATTCCCTCTCTAGCTATGTTTCTCTCTGTCAAATAAATAAATAAAATCTTGAAAAAAATGTTTTTGATATTTTTAGAGATTAAGATGCAGAAACTCTGTGTTCAGCTTCTCAAAGGTCTCATAGCTTTTAAAAATGAACCCTTGATTCAACCTGACTCTAAGGAAATATTGGTCACTCCTCTCAAGGTTTTCCATTTTGTATTGCCTGGATAGTAATCATATCATGTCAGTGACACTTGTAACTTTTGCAAGTGTCTTCTACTGTTATGTTCTTAGTAAATTTGAAAGCCACAGCTTTACGAGGCAGGGGACAGGGTCCTTATTTGATTGAGGGAAGTAAAGTGTAGGTATAATGTTTAGTGACTGAATTCCTAAGAGGAGAGAGAGAAGGAGAACACAAGTCTCTCCTGCACTTTTTTTTTATTTTAATTTTTATTTTTTTAAGGATTTTATTTATTTATTTGACAGAGAGAAACACAGCCAGAGAGGGAACACAAGCAGGGGGAGTGAGAGAGGGAGAAGCAGGCTTCCTGCCAAGCAGGGAACCCGATGCGGGGCTTGATCCCAGGACTCCAGGATCATGACCTGAGCTGCAGGCAGATGATAACAATTGAGCCACCCAGGCACCCCTGTGTGTTTTTTATTTTATTTTATTTTTAAAAAGATTTTATTTATGTATTTGAGAAAGGGAGAGAGGGTGAGAGAGAGCAAGCGCACAAGCAGGAGGGAGGAGCAGAGGGAGAAGCAGACTTCCTGCTGAACAGGAAGCCCGACATGGGACTTCATCCCAGGACCCTGGGATCTTGACCTGAGCTGAAGGCAGACGCTTAACCAACTGAGCCACCAGGCAGCCCTGCACTAGGCATTTTTGAGTTACTTATTACAATATCCATTCAAGTTGTGAGTTGCTGTCCTTTGTTTTACCGATCAGAATTGGGGCTCGGAGAGGTCACGGGTGGTCCTGGAGGCAGCAAATGGCAGCTCTGCTCTCTGCATTCCAGCTCACTCTTCTCCATCTCACCTCTTTTCACAGGAACTTTCAGTTGAACATGTCACAAAAATTCATCTCGAAAAGAAAAAAAAAAAAAATCAAACTTTTTTTGGCCTCATACAGATCGCCCTGCACCTTCTCACCTCTCATGTGCCCTTTCCTGGGCAAGGGTCATGACAACTGAGTCTGCTGCACAGTCCCTTCCTTCCCCATCCATGTCTGCCAGAGTTTACTAGCTCTGTGCTTCTCCTGTAGCTCGGATGGGCAGCATCTCAGCTTGACCGCGCGTGACCCCTCACTGTGCTCCAACAGCTGGCTTTTCCTTGGATGTGTTTCCTTGGCTTCTTGCCAGCCTCTGCCACTAGGCCCGTTTCTGGAACTTCTGTCGTCTTTTGGTCTCTGGACCACTAACCTCCACACATCTTGTTTCCTCCTATCTCTCTGCACCTTCTCTTTGCAGGTTCTGTTCTTTAGCTTTTTTTTTTTTTTTTTTTTTTTAAGATTTTATTTATTTGACAGAGAGAAACACAGCCAGAGAGGGAACACAAGTAGGGGGAGTGAGAGAGGGAGAAGCAGGCTTCCCGCCGAGCAGGGAGCCTGATGCGGGGCTTGATCTCGGGTCTCCGGGATCATGACCTGAGCCGAAGGCAGTCGCTTAACCAACTGAGCCACCCAGGCGCCCCCGTTCTTTAGCTTTTAAGTGTGTTTCCCTTGAGCTCTGTTCTCAGCCTTCTACTCCAGTCATGTGTCCAACTAGTAGTTGTTACATGTTTATCATGTGTCCAGTGTGTTGTTTGCTGGGGACGGAGACAAGGGAGCGGTCCAAACGGTCTGGAACGCAAGAAGCCATCATGCTCTGACCCTGCCCCCTGCCCCCCAGACCCTCCACCTCGCGGCTCCCTTGTCCACTCGGCACAATCGCAGCAGTTCCCAGAACTCAGTGAGCTCTCTCTTGCCTCTGGGCTTTGGCAAGGGTCATTTCCTCAGCTCAGAGTGTTTGCTGTATCTGTCCCCGTGTTTGCTCAGCCCTCTCTCATCTGTCAGGATGGGCATCCTCTCTTCTGAGAAGTCTTTCCTGACTTGCCAGAGCCGGCAAAGAGCTGCCTATGCGCTCAAGTTCATCCCAGAACCTACATACAGAATAACTGTACTTGTCTCATTATTCTACCCACTCCTTCATAACGGGAGCCAGGTCTTAGGCTTGTTCGTGTTCCCAGCACCTAACAGAGTCCTTGATCTGTAGTTCTTTGTGAACTGAATGAATCGGGCTTGCCAGGACTGGTCCCTGCTCCTTTCCAGCCTGGACTCCCATACCTAGCCCACCTGCATTGTTCATTGTATGTTTATTGTTTCCCCTGACTGAACATGAGATTCACCTGCGCAAAAAAGAAATGGCAGGCCTGGACCCTACCCCATTTCAGTTGAATTCCATTATCTTCTGGTGGATCCCAGGCATCGGAATTATGAAATCCACCCCACCCCCCACCCTCCACCATCCCACGTGATTCTGCTGAGCAAGAAATAATCACATCCATCCCAGCGGCTAGCACAATGCTTTGCACATGGCAGGTATTTGATAAAGATTTCTAAACTAATACAGCAGATCCTAAAAGCTAGCTTTTGCATATTCGAATTCAAGCCAGCCATTTCCTGTCTCCAAGCACCCACACATGGAAAGCCAGATGAGATTCTGGAGGAAATTTTACTTTGGAAGAATTTGGCTCCCAAAAGTTATCACTTACTGTTTAATCCTCTTTTTGCAAAGTAAAGAAAGGTTTCAAAGCCTGAATTGGCTGTCAATTTGTGTAACTAAGTGACACATAGTTTTTGTTTTAACCTCCAGAAAAACAGTAGTCAAGTAGGTGGGGTTTGGGTGAGAAAGGAGTACATGGAAATTACTGTCTTTCATTACATAAGAATTTATGATTTGCCATGGTTTCTGGTAAATGCTGGCACAAGTTTATTTGGCCCCAGGCCCTACAAAAGCACCATGGGGCTTCCTTTCTGATGCTGCTGGCCGCCTTTGGCACAGGGCCTTAAGATGTAGCTGAGTCTGTCAGGGATGGAGGAGGGCAGGTGGAAGGGGGATGTGGGGGAGGGGTGACAGCTCTCAGCCTCCTTTTACCTCATTTCCTTAGGTCACATCTGCACTTAGAAACTCTTTGAAAGCAATTTGAAGTCTCAGTGTTCTCTGCTGCATTGTGACTCAATTCTTTGAGGGTGGTTCTTTGGTGGGGGAGTCCTTTCCTCATTTTCCATTGCCCATCTCGCCCCCAGGTTTACAGGACAGAGCTTGGATTGGGGGTGCGTAATCAGTGTGATTGGCTGACTGTGACTCTAGCCATACATGCCAGACTCTCTGAGGGAAAGTTCTCGAGCATAACCTTATTTAAGCTTCTGAGGAAGGCTGTGAGGGAGGTGCTTTTATCCCCATTTTATAGACAACAAAACTGAGGCTCACAGAAGTTCAGGGGCAATGAGCATAACCTTATTTAAGCTTCTGAGGAAGGCTGTGAGGGAGGTGCTTTTATCCCCATTTTATAGACAACAAAACTGAGGCTCACAGAAGTTCAGGGGCAATGTCTGGCTACTATGTGGCTATAACGTGCTGTCACCCTGATCTCCTGGCTTCCCAGCTGGGACTCCCTCCCCCATCATGGAGGTGGCCTACATGGGCTTGGCCAAGGCAGCAGGACACAGGCGGGCAAGGAAACAATTTTTCTTGGAGTGGCCCAGTGAGGAAGTGTCGGAGCAGAGGTGTGGAGGGTTCGAGGCCTCTAGATGGGCTGAAGAGGTGGGAAAAGCCTGCAGCTGACTCTCAGGCAGAGTGGCGACAGTGGGGCTGCTGGGCTCTGGCTACCTCCTTCTCCCTCCATTCCAGGACCTGGCAGAGAAGTCTGGAAGCTTCTTCCCTCTATTTGGAGTTTGGGGAGAACTCAGAATAAACAGGCACATAAAACCTACCTGAACTTGTTATTATAACCCCATAAAAGGTTGGGAAACAGTTGACGGATGGGAAGAGAGGAATCAAACGACCTCTTGGTGGAGTCCGCTTGTTTACCACCCGCTGCTTATTTATCAGAGCTGTGTCTTCCATTGTCAGGCTCTAACGATAGCAGCTTTTACGAGTAAGCAATTTTTTAATGAACTTGTTCCAAATGGGTATTCTGTTCTTGGAACTCTCTGTGCTCTGAAGCAGCTTTATAATTATTGGTCCGGTGGACTCGCCAGGCTCTATCTGGTTTTTGTGTGAGCAACAGCTCGTGCTTTGCCTCTTCCTCTTTTAGCTTCAAATAAGGAAGATGAAGGAATGGGGGGAAATACAATAATGATAGCTTTCTGTCAAGAGGCCTTATTATTATAGGCTAGATATTGCTCTGGATGTTCCACATTCACCCTCTTATTTGATCCTAACATTCCTGGTGTTGAAGGCATTGCTGTGGCTCCCGTTTCGCAGATGAGGCAAGTGGTTCAGAGGTTTCGAGCAAAGTGTCTGAAGTTTCTTGGGTGGTAAGTGGTGGAGATAAGATCTGAACCCAGCTCTGTCTGACCACACGGCCTGTGTTTCAGACGCCCCTGCCGTCAGGGTGGGCTGCTTAGAGCAGAGGAGGCCGACTGGAGCGGTCGGGGAGGAGGAATTTAGGACAGTCATTCATGCTGTGGAGTCACTGGCGGTGTTGGCCTGTGCAAGAGATGTTGCAATTCACTGCGGATGGCTCTATAATTATGGCTAATTTTCTGGTTTTTTGCTTTCATAAAGGGAAATAGGAGAGTTTAGAGAGCTTTGTAAACTTGTTGCTGCCCATAATAATGCCACCTTCTGTCTTGGCTTATGGCTGCACCATTTTCCCCAAGCTCAAAAAGAAAATAAATAAATAAATAAATAAAGACCAGTCATAAACTGGTCTTTTCTCTGGGATGCAGATGGTTACCATCTTATTCCGAAGCCTGATCCTGCCCGCTGGACTGAGGCCCTGGCTGCTCCTCTTTTCTCCCTCCCGTGCAGGAGTGGACAGGAAACACCCAGCTCTTCCATCACACCCAGCTGCTGCTGGAGCAATGGCGGCCCTAGGACCCCAGCCCTAAGGGGGCGGCTTCGTGCAGAGTTCTCACTCTGTGATTTTGGGCCCTTTAACCTCTCTGGCATCAGTTTTCTCATCAATAAAATGGAAATAGTAATAAGAAGGGTGTCTATCTCCTAGGGTCGTTGTGAGGATTATATGTAATGATGCATGTCCCTGGCTGGCGCGTACACTTGATCACTTACCTTTCAGCTCCTATGTAAACCCTGCAGTTAAGTGTTGGGAACCACTTGCAAACTGTTCCCAGGATCTTGCTTTATTTCAGCAAATGTGCATAGAATGCTAGGAGCCAGGCTGTCTCAGGGCTCAGTTTCTTTCTTTCTTTCCTTTTTTTTAAAGATTTTATTTATTTGACAGCGAGAAACACAGCCAGAGAGGGAACACAAGCAGGGGGAGTGAGAGAGGGAGAAGCAGGCTTCCTGCTGAGGGGGAAGCCCGATGTAGGACTCGATCCCAGGTCTCCGGGATCATGACCTGAGCCGAAGGCAGTCGCTTAACCAACTGAGCCACCCAGGGGCCGCCAGGGCCCAGTTTCTTAACCAGTATTTCTTTCTGGGTTAGAATGGTGTGACAAGCAAAGCTGCTTTGGAGAAGGCCGCTCTGTCTCTCATATTGTTGCCTTGTTGCCTGGGCTCCCCTCTCTTGTACCTGCTATCTTCTCGCTGACCCTGGGCTCCCCAAAGTTCTACACAGGAACACCCAAGCACCTGGACCCTTACCTCTTGATTAAGACAGAGCCAAACACTTTGCAGGAGAGGGGGAATTTGCTTGGTTTAACCCCAGACTGGATTTGCTTCCCTCCAATTAGTTGGAAAATCGAACTTGATCTATGAAGAAGGTAGATTTACAGTCTGAGCCGATGCACGACTGCCCTAGCTTTGTTGTAATAAAAGATAAAATCACTCCAGTGGGAGGCTTAGGTGGACATCAGGCTGGCTTTCTAATGACAGTTCCCTCTGATTTTCAGAGCCTGAGAGAAGCCGGCCGGGATGATCAAATAGCCCTTCACAGCATGTGTGAGAGAGACCCTGGGGAGCCGAAGAAGAAGGTGGGAGTGTGTGATTTTTCTTTGCTTTCTGTTCTACTTCCTTTTACGGAGACTTGATGGTGCTCTCTAGATGCAGAAATGGAGCGTTCTGACTTCCAGCAGAAGTCTGTGTGGACTGCAGGTCCTCAGGCCACATGGCTGCCCGAGTGGCCTTCACCGCATATGAAGGCTGTGTCTCTCCGCTTTGCTCCCAAGCCCTCCTTTCTCTCTCTGCCTCTCTTTAGCCACTGATGCCTTTTCTCCTGTTTTCCCACAGCTTGCCCTCAGCTCCGTCTTTTGCTGGCTATCTCATGCTATTTATACATCCTCCTGTTTCCCTTCCTCTCCCTTTTTCTTTCTCTCTTTCTCTCCCCTCTCCCCCCATGGTCACTGCATCCCATTTTCTGCCTTATTCGCCTCCCTTCTTCACAAGGTCTGATTTCTGATACTCCTCTTTCCGTCCTTTTCTCGGGGTGATTCTGCTTTAGAATATCGAGCAGGAGCGTTGGCTAATGTTTGCCTGACCCTGCGTGACACCACGGGAGTGATTCTCCTCTGGCAGCTTTTGATGTGGTCTGAGCGTGATTGATGAAAGCTGCTTCGTTCGCCTTCAAAGCTGTTTCTGGTGAACTGGGGTGTGTCTCCTCAGGATTTCACTCTTTTTTTCTCCAGAAACAAGTCCAACACACAAGACAAAATGGGCTTCCCATTTGTTCATCATTCTCACGGGTCCCTTCAGGCACATGAGGGAAGGACCACAATTATACAAACCCATCTTTTAAAAACTCTTGTTATCCCCAGTATCCTCATGGTAGAGGTTTTTACCCACAGAAGTTCCTTGGGTGAACCACTTTCAGCCCCAAGGAGGACACTTCGACTTGGACCCTGGATAAGAAAACAAGATGAAAAATGCTATGGTTTTTAACCCCTGAATCCAAGCACATTAGGTCCTCTGACTAAAGGATGTGGTCAGTGCAAGCAAGAGGGGCTAAAATGGAAGAGACCGTCTGTGGCTTCTGGTTCCAAACACAGTGGGTCAAGTTCTGTTCAGTACTGATCACCTCCAAAAGCATCTGAGAACTGATACCTGTTTTTTGCCTGGTTCAGGTTTCTTGTAGTGCTGTTTCTATTTGTCAGCCCAAGAAGAGACGTCTGCACCTGCACCAGAGACTGACACATTCAGCTGCTTGAAGAAAGAGGGATGAACCAAGAAATCTCTAGATCTTTCTCACTTTTAGACTCCTCGATTCTGAGAATCAGATACTTTAGCTATGATAAATACAGTACTCTGGAAAGATGGCTGATGTTCGTGCTAGAATCCCTGAGTTTAAATGTAGATTTGGATTATGAGTTGAATGATCTTCAATAAATTTTGATTTTTTTCCATCTTTTTAAAAACAGCTTTATTGAGGAATAATTTACATACCATAAAAGCCAGCCATTGGAAGTGTACAGTTCAATGATTTTTAGTGAATTTATAGACATTTTAAATATCTTTAAAGTCCGTCCATTTTCTTTCTTCTTCTTAAAATTGGACTTACGCAGTGGATTCACTGCAAACATGAGTGCAATCCTTCAATGCGTTGCAACGTGACTTTGTGGGATCAAGAGTGGGAACTGACTTGATTTTCTTAGCCCTTGCATTTGGGGCTGCCCTCGTGACTCACTGAAACTAACAAAATGTGGTTAAATGAGTGTGTACCAGGGTTGAGCCTAGACCTCTAAAGTGCTTGCAAGTTTCTGCTCTTTCTCTTGGAACCCTGCTATCCCCACCATGAATGTAAGGTTGGGCTAGCCTGCAGGAAAGTGAAAATTCATATGCGGAGAGGCCCCAGTCATTCTTGCCATGCCAGCTTACATCTTCTTAGGTTACCTTCCCCCAGCTGCCCTCCAGCTGACCACAGGTGCATGAACGGGCTCTCCTGAGATGGGCGGAGCCCCCCTAGATCAGCAGGATTGGCTGGCCATCATAGAGACCGACACAAAATAAGAGGTTCCTGTTTTAGACTGCTAAACTTCAGGGTGGTTTGCAAAACATCATTATTGTGGCAATAAATAACTGATGCAGGATAGTCATGAGAGTCAGTTTTTTAAAAGCTGTGAAAACATCTGGATAGAGGCCTTCATAGGTGAAAAGCACTATGTGGTTCTAAGGGCTGCAAAAAAGACCTGATGGGAACCTTTCAGGAGGCAGTTCCAGTGGGAAAAATAGATACTTACATAAGCAGTTATAAGACAGGCTATCCCCTCTATGATAATATTTATGTCCAAGTGATTTCTCCATCGTCTACAAATAACCATGGTCTTCTCTTGGTATTTTACTTTGAAAATATTTTCCCTGTGACCTTCTCCCCTCTCGTGCTCTCTGTCACTCTCTCAAATAAATAATAAATACAATCTTAAAAAAATTTTAAAAACCAACACAGGGCACCTGGGTGGTTCAGTTGGTTAGGCCACTGCCTTCAGCTCAGGTCATGATCCTGGAGTCCCCGGATCAAGTCCCGCAATCAGGCTCCCAGCTCTGCTTCTCCCTCTGACCTTCTCCCCTCTGGTGCTCTCTCTCACTCTCTCTCTCAAATAAATAATAAATAAAATCTTTAAAAAGATAAAATAAAATATGTTCAAAAGATATGGTTTGTTGAATATGAAAAAAAAAACAAAACACCCGAAATAAGCACATGACCAAAATTAAGTTTTATTTTATATTCAGATATCCTGTTTGCATTTAGAGGAAATGGCCTATATGGAAACTTGGCCATATTATGTGCCTCATGTAGCCAAAGAAACAAGGAAAGCAGACATGAAGTCAGAGCCAGGGTAGGGAAGGATAAAAGGGTGGGTGGGAAAGTCTTAATTTCTAGAATGACCAAGAGCTTTCATTCTGAGGATGCCTAAGGAGGAGAGCACTGCCTGGGCAGAATGTTTTTCTGGTCACCTCCAAACTATTCCAGAGGTTTGGGAAGCTGGAATTAGAGTAGGGAGGAGAGGGAAGGAGTGGGGTTTTGCAGACAAAACCTTTGGTACATAGGAGTTTGGCCGAGTTCTGGCAGATTTTCTGGTTCATACTCTCTAGGGAGCAGGCCATCTGGGTGGTCTGATGGTACAATATAAAGAACCTTGGTTTAGGAGCCAGGGGCCTTTGTTTTAGCTCTGGTTCTGATGGTAATGAATCCTCGCTATGTGACTGTGGACAAGTCACTTTCCTTCCTGGGGGTTGCCATGGGTGATTTCTACAGTGCCTTCTAGTGCAGAGTTTACAACTTCAGGCCTAAGTCACCCACTAAGTTGAAGGAGGACATTGAAATCCAAGCAAACTGAGAAGCTGCCCTTCTGACAACATCCATGGATCCTTGCAAGATGGAACTGCTCAGAAAACCCAAACAGAGGTCAGGAGGTGAACCCTGCAGGTCTGGGACCCACCCAGATTTCCCTACTGATGTGTTGGGCTCAGATGACCCTCAGAGACTCCAGAGGTCCTAGAGGATCTGCAGCCTGTGACCCTCCTGCTGGGCCAGCTCCCCCACCCCTGACCTGGCCCATTGAGTGTCTCCTCCCCCTCCTCCTCCTTTAGGCAAGATTGTCGAAGGGGGTTCTTTTTTTTTTTTAAGTTTTTATTTATTTATTTGACAGATAGAAACACAGCTAGAGAGGGTACACAAGCAGGGGGAGTGAGAAAGGGAGAAGCAGGCTTCCCATCGAGCAGGGAGCCCGATGTGGGCCTCGATCCTGGGACTCCGGAATCATGACTCCAACCGAAAGCAGATGCTTAATGATTGAACCACCCAGGCACTCCTCGAAGGGGTTTCTTAAAATGCACGCGAACTCTAATAAAGGGCTGCTTAAACAAAGGTCCTTATTTCTGGCAGTCAGGTGGAAGTGAGAAAGTGGCCTTTTTTCAGACCATGGAAATTAAAAGAAAAAAATTAAAAAACCAAAGAATGAAGAGAGCTCCTTGCCCCAACTGCCTCCCTAAGGCTAGGATGAAATCACCACTCTCAGTGCTGCTTAAGGCCCCTTTTAGCATGAGGACGGCAAACCATCTCAAGGATAACTGGACAATTTCTGGGACACCTTTGAGGAGACATAATCCTTCTCACCTCCTGAAACACCCCTGGGAGATGGTCGAGGACAAAGAACACACACTCCGCCTAGATCTGAGTCACTAGGAAGTGACATCCCTCTCTTGCTGAAGAGTGAATTCCTGGCTGCAAGTTTCTGAATCATATCCACAGTAGCACTGACATCCCTTGGGTTGGCTTCTCAGCAGAGGGGGCCTTCCCAGGGGCAGGGGGCTCCTGCCCTCCCAAAGCAGAGAGCCAATAAGGGCAGGCTTTGCCACTGTGGCTGAATGCCCATTGCCCACCACAAGGCTGGGCCTACAGAAATAAGAGCTAGGCACCCCATGTCAAATGGGGTTCCATTTGGTTCCTTTCTCACTTCAAAAATGGAAACAGCGTGCCTGGGTGGCTCAGTCGATTAAGTGTCTGCCTTCAGTTCAGGTCATGATCCTGGGGTTCTGGCATCGAATCCCACATCCGGCTCCCCACTCAGCAAGGGAGTCTGCTTCTCCCTCTGACCCTCCCCCATCTCATGCTCTCTCTTATTCTCTCTCTTTGAAATAAAGAAATAAAATCTTAAAAAAGAAAAAAAAAAGGAAACAAAGTGCAAACAGCATTGTGCAGGTCATTGTCCTTCTCTCATCATCCCACCATCATTCTCTAGCTTATGATTCCCTCTCTCCTTCAAACACCCTTCACTCTCACCTCCGGGATCAGTGGTTCACTGAAGAAGCCCCACCACTCACTAAAAATCACCCAAACTCCATGGTGTAAGACCACGGTTTCATTCTGCTCCCAGACTCTGTGGGCCAGGGGTTCAGACAGGAGATGGTAGGGGTGGCTTCTCTCCACTTCACATCTGGAGCCTCAGCTAGGAAGTCTCAAAGCCTGGGCATTGCAAGGCAAGTGGCCGGGGGCATCAGGAGGCTCATTCACACATCTGCCGGGTGGCGCTGCTTGTGAGCTCGGTGGCTTGTCAGCCAGAACACCCACACATGGCCACTGTGTGTGCCTGAGCTTCTTCATGGCCTGGCAGCCTCTGTCTGTCACGTGGCCCAGGGACCCGGGCTCTCAGTGCAAGTGCCCCAGAGAAAAAGGTATTTTGCTGTGTGGCTTTGGAAGTCATGGGACATCACATCTGCCACATTCAACTGATGGCAAGCAAGTCAGAAACCTGCCCAGTCTCAAGGGAAGGGGATATCCCAGGGATGATTGGAATCCTCCAGAGTGGCTCATGTTGTCAGACCCAAATTAGGTCTCATTTCTCTCTCTCTCTCTGTCCCTCTCCCTGTAAGGAACTCCTTCTTTTTTAGTTCTTGGATCCTAGGATACTTTGGAGGTGACTATGAGGAAGTTGCTTAAGTGCTTTTTGGTTCTTTGGCCTTGGTTGAGTTTGAAATGGTAGGAACTCTATGGAAAGTCCTCTCCGCTCTTTCTCTTTCCTCGTCCTCCAATCTGTGACCCTCTGTCACTGTCTTACCACTGCCCCAGCCTCTGTTTCTGTAGCTGTTGTATGGGTCCCTGGGAGGAGTCTGTCACCGTCTTGCACATCCTTGTAGAACAAGGGACAGCATAGATCTCTCCCTTGGCAATACCTCCGTGTTAAGCCCTTGCCTTACCATAGTTTCTGACTGAAATTATTCCTCCCCCATGGGGTGCCACTGTGCATGTATATTTTGGAGGGATTGGAAATGATCGGTGACGGTCCTGTGACCCGAGACTGCAGGCTGGGGCCAATGCTGGACACCATAGGATTGCCGGGCTCCTGCAAATCCACCGTTTATAATCCCTATTACTTGGAAACACTTCTGGTCACATTGAGCAAACCCTCCAGAAACCCTCACGTTTCCAGGGCCTCAGACCCCTGTTGCTTCTTCTTTTCCTCCCCAAAGTGTGTGGATAAATCTGGGTAAGCCAGACCTCACTTGAAAGGACATATTTAAGAAGGGTGTGGAGTGGGGGCAAGGGGTATCTAGACTTGTAAGGCCCTGTGTCAACAAGAGACATGACAAGAGTGACTGCTGATCAGTCAACCCAGCTAGAGATGCTGCAGTCTCAGGAAAGCTTTTAGGAATGATCTGCTATGTGTTTCTCATTTATAGAAAAAGGAAAAACTACCACCACCAACAACAAAAACAACAAAGAAAGAAAGACTTCCAGGCTTCCTGATGTGAGAGAGCTATTGGTTAGAATAGGACCTCCAAGGAGAAAGGGCTACTTGCTGATGGTAGGAGTCTTCATGGCCCAGAAATGAGCTTGCTTCTTTTTCTTTCTTTTCCATTCCCCAAGCAGATCCACAGCCCCATGCACGTGAATTCTTCATGCCTGTGCATCTCCATTGCAGTAGCCTTTTCCATATGCCGCTTCTAATCTGAACAACATCTCATCGAGAGATGGATTATTACTTCCAATCTACAGAGGAAGAAATAGAAGCTCAGAGAAGTGAACTAAATTGCCCAGAACATACTACTAATAAGTGGATGAGGCAGATTATTTATTCATTTAATGAACATATTGGGTTATGCATTAAGCTCTAGAGAGAAAAAAGGATGACTAAAGTGTATTGGTTCTGGCCAACAAGAAATTCAGTGCAAGGGAGGGAGATGGCAATTATACAAAAATATGGTAAATCAATGGCAGAGCTATCCACTGAGCATTAGGCTAAGCATCAAAAAGGGCATGTAATGCAGCTGGGGATGGTCAGGGAGAACTTCCTAGAGGAGGTGATGTTTTGAACTGAGGATAATAAGCAGGAGTTAGTTCAGTGAAGACAGGCTGTGGAGTGGGGTAGAGCATTCTGGAAAGAGGAGGCAACACAATCTAGGCATGGAATTAAAAAATGGTGAAGGCATGTGAAACTATACAACCCGGTTCTGTGTTGCGCTAAGGTTGGTCCAACTGGGATTTATCTGATTCGAAATGCAAACATCCTTCCACTCTTCTTGGCTTCCTTAACTAGTTGATTTTGGAGATCATGGCATGTGTGATACTTTCTGGGGGCTCTGGATACCCAGTTTTTACTTTTAGACGTCCTTTATGGAATTAACAGGGTATGGGAAGCGTTTACTGGCAATTCTCCATTGTGACTTCTCAGCAGGGCTTAAAGGGGCCCAGGAGGTGGCCATGCCAAAGTCGTCTGACTAAATGAGGGAAAGTCAATCCGCTGCCGGTTGCTCCATGACCGCCTCACAGCATCTTAGAAGAAGTAGGCCAAAGATCACCAGGAAACAATGGCTTCTGGGTTCACTGCCACAAAGCAAGTTCTGATGAGTCAGAATGAAGCAACAGTTGCATACACCGACAGGTCGGGTTGGCAGCCGATAAAGATATTACCTCAGTGAGAGAAAGATGAGGGCTCAAAATGGGCAAGGTCTAACTGTATCAGAGATGTCCTGTGTTCTTTCCTTTTTTGGGGGGCAGTAAGAGTGGGGTGGTGGTGGTTGGGGGAGAGATATGATACATGCATTTAAATTACCAGCCCCTAAATAAACAGATCCTCTTCCTATAGGCTGAGCCCAGATTGTCCTCATGATGTGGCTTTTTGATATCCTTTCTCATGGGCTGTATACCTGAGGATACAGACTTGCGTTCAGTCGGAAAAGATCTTCTGCAACCCAGGCCTTGTGCAAACAGGTGGGGCTTCTGTCCTGCTGTGAGATGTTCATAGGAAGGACACTTGTGGCTGATTAATAACAGTGACCTTTATAAGAAACCCCTTCCGGTGTGGAACCTGGAATCAAAGCACCAGGAGCTGGAAGTAACCTTTGTCATTTGATGGGTCAGGGAGTCGAATGGAGCTGAAGCTAAGAGGGAAGTGACTTTTGCCAAAAGTTCAAGTCTCAAATTAGACATAAAACCAGGCTAAAATCCAAATCCAAATTCGTGACTCGAAGCCTAGGCTCCTTGTGCATGTTGACCTGCCCCCCATCTTGCTGCTCTGCCCACTGTTAAAAAGCCTCAAATATTGTTTCATTATCTTCTGAATGAGCATTGCTGTTTATTTACCTTCTCTTTACTAAAAGAAGCCACTTGAAAGACCACATTTTCATGCTCTTTGTAGGTTCAGTGCCCATCACATTGTCTAAGACCAAACTGACACTAGAAGTGTCCCTATAGTATTTCTACTCTCGAATGCACAAGCAGAGACCCCACTGGGAACGGAGATTGGGTGGATTGTTCTGATTTAAATGGGATCTTGCATTTAATAGGTCTTCCGGTCCATTATCTTGCCTGGCCCTGTTCAAATACAGCTATACTTTCTGGGTTATTTTTGCATTCATAATTCTTGACAGGCAAATCCTCCCACCAAATCATTGCTTTATTTCTTTGTTTCAGGAGATTATGTAGCGTGTCTAATAGAGCAACAAGTTACGTCCCGTGGCCCCAGCTCTGCTATTTTTCAACATACCAGAATCAACCACAAGGACCTTTCTCCAACCTCACCCAAGTCAAGGGTGGAGGTAGGGCTGCTCTCTGCCTCTGGGGAGTTGGAATCTATGACCAAATGGTATGGTATGTTTTTTCTTGATTTTCTGGGGTTCCCTCAAGAGGTAGCATTCCTGAATGATGGGGAACTCTGAAATTCACTTTCCATGAAGCAATATAAGCTCAAATTGAAGAAAGAATTGTCCAGGTGGGAGTTGCTGGAATATTGGTGGAATATTGCTTTTTGCTATTTAATTCATTCATCAGGGATAAAAAAGACTTCTCTTGGGGATGATTTAGATCAGTGGTATCCAACCATTTTTAGTAGGAAGAGCACATTTTAATCTCAAAAAATTTATAGACCTGCAGATAATGATACTTACCTTTGAGAAACGCATTTGTAGAACAAATGCTTAATAGTAGAGTCTCTCACCTTTGAAGGGATTTGAGTGCTGGGAATCACAACCTTTTCTATATGCTATCCCAAAGCTGACTTGCTGCTTTTACTCTGGGTTTCTGGAACTCCCCGTGCCTGTCTTCCCCAATCGGACTGGAGACTCTGCAAGGGCAAAGTTGCATAGACTTGGTCACTGTCTTTTATATACTCCACACCCAGCCCAGTCCTTGGCACAAAGTAGGCGCCTTCTGTATATTTGTAGAAGGAATGAATAAATGCATTAGAGTGTCAGAGTGTATGTACGTAGGTCATGCTATAACAATGCAAATATGGTGCCCCTCGTCTATGGGAGCCCACAGACTGGAAACTGTGGATTTAGATTTACATTTTTTTCATCCAGTTTTTTGTTCCTTTTTCCCCAGAGGGAGTTCAATGTTCAATAGACCACAAATACTGGTCTCTAGGTTTAGAGACAAATGATAACTAAAAGCAGGAGCCTGCCCCAGTTGACTTAGGGAATCTTAAGTCCATGAAAAGGACAGAAGGCACAGCTTAGAAAGGCTGAAACTTCCCAACGCCCACAGAGTGAGGGACACTGATGACAGCTTCTTTCAAGGGCCAGGTTCTAACATTTGTAGGAGCAAAAGGTAAACTGATCACTGAGAACCTCTAGGTACTCTCGTTGTGATTTCAACCCCAAACCGGCTTGCAGAGTTACTTTGCCTATTTCCTCTGTCAACCTATTTGCATGGAGTGTTGATAAGTGAGGTGACACCCAGTAAATACTCTTTGCCTTTTAAGGCGTTGGCTAGAGTGGAGATGGGTAGGGAAATACAGGAGTTGAAAGAGGGAATGCTTGCTTTAAAAAACGTGTGTGCACACATCTTCATAGAGTGCGCAGATTGCTACTTAAATGCTGACATCTCTCTTTTCTCTTTGGAAAACAACCTCTTCTCTCGGGGCTCCCTGCACCTTTCTGCCTTCTCCTAACAAAGAGAGAGTGATGTTCCAGGTGTGAACACATCAGGGAGGTTTCCTTCTTGGGATTCAGAAATTTGCAGCCCCGAGGAAATGAATGAAAGAGAGGAAAGAACAAGAGAGATGAAAAACAGAATCTCCACCACCTGCTATTTAGTGATTAGCTCCCAGATAAGGAAGGCAAAGACACATTCCAGAAGCTCAGGACTTGCCCAGACGGAACTCAGAGGACAGGGAGGGTGGGTGAGGGGAAGTGAAGCCAGAAGTGGGAGGGAATGACTGGGCCACGGAAAGCCATCTATCAATTCTCTCTCAAAGTCTTGCCTTTTCATGCAGCCCTTATACATTTCAGTGCCTCCCTTTGCCCTCTCTCCCATTCACCCCAAACTCCCCTGCTTCAGTTTATGTGAAGGAATCTTCACACAAGGAGCAAAGTTGGCTCTTTCACTAACCAACTGTGTGAGCCTGGGCAAATCACTTCTTAGATTTGGGTCTAGTGGCTACTATTTCTTGACTTGCAATAGCTTAATGGAAAGCAGAAGAAAAGAGGTCAACGATAACACCCAGCCAACCAACCCAACAAACAAACAAAATCTCCCCAAATACCAGAATGGTGGGCAAGAGAAGCCCTGGTGAGAGCACATGTGAGCAGTCTTCCTTCTCCTTTGCACTCATGAGCACACCAGGCTGTTGGACTAAACCACAGGGAACGCAAGTGCTTATTCATTCCCTCACCCAGGAGCGGGTGCTTTCCTACTCAGTGGAAAGGAGTGAAAACAATTTGTGCATGGACTTCCCTTCTGCGGGGGGCACCTGTGGCCACCAACCTGAGCCTGGGTTTTGAGCAGAGGGGGCGGGGGACTGTATACCTGTCCGGGGTGCATAATCTCCTTCCTCCTGAGCCTTTTCTGCTCTCTTTGTGCTTATAACTGTCCTTGACAACAGCCATGTGTTCAATTTTTCCAACATGGTGAGGTCAGCACATTGGCTTTTAGCCTCTAGAGCAGGTAAGAGCCATTGAGATTTGACAGATATAAGAGCAAGTTACTAATTCATCCTGATTTTCATTTTGCTCTGCTCCTATAAAAAATAAATACAGAGCCATGGACAATTATGCTGTAGTAGAAAATAAATACTCTGGTGATTAAACACTGGAAATCACTAGCTTCACAATTTCTCTAAAAATACAGCGCCAGATGTCATGCAAACTCCAATCGAATATGGGCTATAAAAATCAAACTGTAGACATTGCCTTATAAAGTGTCCACAGATGTAACAGGAGCAGAAATTCTCACAGCATAGAAAAGCAAGACTTATGCTTTCTTCCTTTCTTTCTGTCTTTTTTTTTCTTTTTGAGGAGGGGGATGGGGAGCTGTACATCAAACTGCTCATTTCAATATGTGATTTGCCTCGAAGAATTCCTGACTTAATTTATTTTCTCACCAACCTACACCAATTCAAAAAAGCCATTTATTGAAACCCGAACAATCTACTTTTGGCTGACGAGTGCTAATAGGTGCAATGTTACCCTGTCAACTTGTAAGATCACCTACTGAGCTTGGAGCCAAACAGGAAAGAGTAAATTGAACTGGAGTTTGAATTTGTTTCCTTCTACATTCTCTGCCATAGTTGGACAAGGACAGTGCTTAATGAGAAACAAGTTGCACTGTGGGCATTTCTTTATTAAAAAACTAATTTTTTCTTTATTTTTTTTTTTTAAGTTGGAAGGTGTTCCCATCTCAATATTGGGTGTGTCTCTAATGCAGAGGGGGTATATCTGCATGAGAAGATTTTTTTTTTTGAGACTTCTTTGCTAGTTCTTGGGCTAAGTCAGTATTTCCAGTGACCAACCTCTCTTCTGTCTTTGATTTCATGGATAGGTAGATTCCCTTGAGCAGTTTGTCAATATCAGGTCATTTTTAGCATAAGAGTTTTTGTTGGGGTATCTAATAGGAGGAAACAGGAGGGTGTGAGTGGGCATATGTGGCATGTGTCCTCCCTATGTGTGTGTGTGTTGTGTCAATATTGGTGTATCTCTCCTGCACCAAAATTCCATAGCAGCTCTGAATAAATCAGACAATTTGCTCAAAATAGTTGGCCCAACATGACCTTCTTTCTCCTCTTGACTTGCAGTTAACTAAGAGAATATGGCCATTAAGAGTTAACATTCTAAATTTAAAGTCAAAAAAAAAAAAAAAAAGAAAGAGTTAACATTCTAGATTTTACCAGCCGGTATCAAAGATCATCTCCTCCATCCCTCTGTGTGCAGACTACTTCTGTTTTTCGGTATGGGACAGCCATAGTTTAACAGATCTTCCATTCCTTTGTTCACTTACTTACACAACCAAGTAATAGCTCTGTACCCTCAGCTCTGTACCCCACCCTAGGTGCTGAAGATACCAAGGGGAATAGAACAGAGCAGGTCTCTAACATTTTGAGGCTTGCAGTCTGGTGTGAGAAGACAATCAATAAACACAATAAATAAATACCATCATCTCAGGTCCTGATAATTACCATGGAGATTAAAACCCGAGGAGATAAGATGGCAGATGAATGTGTATATGTGGGTGCTTTTTGGACAGGGGTATCAGAAGAGCGCTGTCAGAGAAGGCACTGTGTGGAGGCAGGTGGGTGGTGGGAGGTGGGGTGACACGCAGCGGGGGACGCGGGGTGCAGAAGCAGCCAGGAAGGTATAGCTCCTCGGCAGCACATGTTCAGCTCAGATAAGTGAGCTGTCTCCTCACTGCCTTCTTACTGAGGGGATTTTCTTGACCCGTCTGTGAGCCAAGTGGGAAGCTGTACTGTGGTAGGGATGGCTGTGAAGACTGGGGACACTTTATTAAAGGCATTCCCAGCCAAAGGGAACAGAATGAGCAAAAGCTGGGCATAGCATAGAATTTCCAGGAAGACCAACAATGTATCTGGGCTTTGGGGGAGGGGAGACCCTGAGAAGTTAAATTTAACCTCCAAAAATTGATACAAAGGAAGCCAGAGTTCTGCCTCTTTGGAACGCAGCTACTTTGGGTCCTACTTTTGTTCCAGTTCTCATTCCGGAAGCAGGGCGCCCTCCTTCCACCTTCTCCTCCCTCCTCCATTGCCCAGTCACACACACAGCAAACCTACAAAGAGGGCAGGGCTAAACTGGCACCCTTTATAATCCAGGAAATATTTTTAAAAGTCCATCCATTTTGTCATTCTGATGGTTTGTTGCAGAACTGGAAATCAGCTTTAATCTCAGGATTCTTTCTTGTTTCTGTGATTTCTTTTTTTAAATTTTTTTTTTAAGATTTTATTTATTTGACAGAGAGAAACACAGCCAGAGAGGGAATATAAGCAGGGGGAGTGAGAGAGGGAGAAGCAGGTTTCCCGCTGAGCAGGGAGCCCGATGTGGGGCTTGATCCCGGGTCTCCGGGATCATGACCTTAGCCGAAGGCAGTCGCTTAACCAACTGAGCCACCCAGGCGCCCCGTTTCTGTGATTTCTAAATGTCCCTCTGCCTCACCTTCCTCCAGGCAGACAGGCTTTATCTCAGATACAAGTCTTTGGAAACTTCCTTTTTCCTCTCTAACTTCAGTCCCTAGATCCTCCACAAAGATAGTCACCTGTTTGTAATCCTCTTTGTCCAGATGCCTCTGAGAAACAAAACCACATACTTCCCATACTCTGGTCATTCGTATATCACCATGACTGTGCCCCAAACCCCATCCTCCCTTGTCATTCCCATCAGCATTTTTTCATCTCAGTATGTGCCAACCAACTGACTCATACCTACTCTAGACAAGCATTTGATGATCACACAGAATTTTACCAGCGAGTTATTTTCGGCCTCCTTAGTTTGTGGTCTTTATATCCCTTCTCTTAACAGTGGCAGTATTGCTAGTTAGGCAAAATGATCTTTTATTATCAGACTCTTGGCCATGTAGTAACAATAATGGTAACAAGAAATGACTTTTAAGGAAGTGCTTAATGCCCTGCTTTTAAGGAAGACTCTCACCTCCCCAGTGCTCAAGGCAAATTTGAAACAAATTATCCCATTTTACAATGTGGAAACTGGGACCTAAGGAGATTAAGGGACTTGTTAAAGTCACTCGGTTGGTTGGTTGGAGATAGAAGGGGTTCAAGCTCAGGTGGTTCTTGGGATATAAAACATACTCAAAATTCTGTCCTGGTCCACTCATACTTCCGAGGGAGACCTGCCAACCAGAGGTTCTCAAGCATCAGTGGGTTTTAGTATTACCTGGGGGCTTGTTTAAAATTCGGTTTAGTCCCTCTCTCCCATACACATTCTGATTCTGACATGATGGGTCCCTAGAATCTGCCTCATTACCATGGGCCCTGATGTCATTGGTACAGGAGCATGTGCGGAGAAATTGCTGAGCAAAACGAGAAGCTTGAGTCTAATAGTCTAAAAAATTCTCTCTTTTTCATTTACCCTCCATTGTATGCAAATTTAAGTTCATTCAGGGAAAGACAGTTTGTATTCTGCTTTCGTTCTTATAATACATCACTTTAATCTTATTTTAAATGGCTGCATTGCTGGAAGACCATTTTATCCCAAAGAGAATTTCATGTCTGATCATTTCAGATAGGTTTCTTATTTTAATGCTCCTTTCCCTTCTTTTAATATGACATCAGAATCCTCTTCGCATCTAGATTTTGTGTTATATTAGGGTTTTTTTCATGGAATATTGCCAGGCCTGGCATAAATGATGGAGTTGTCAGAATTGTATTCTAAATGAGAGTAACATTCAAATAAGGACCAAGTGGAAAATATGCCTTTAAATATTTGAAAAGATCTCTCTCTCTCTCTCTCTCTCTCTTTTTTTTTTGGTCATTTTTTTCATTTTAGTAAAAGGAAATGTTGATTTACACAAGTATCTTAGGGGAGGGGTGCATTTTCTGTTATATACACCATCTTAAATACTCAGCTAAATTCTGCTTGTCAGAACTCCAATAGAGATCAGAGCACTGCATTAAAAAATGAGTCCAACTTTGATTCCTTATGTAAATGTTTTCTGTAGGTATGTCCATTATGCCAAACTTAATGTTTCTAAAGACCATTCCAGACCCATCTAATTCAATTTAATTCTCCCCAATCAAACGATACAAACCAATGATTTGAAAGACAGAGATTAGCTCTATTTCTACTACTAAAGGAAATGAGAAAGGTATTAAAGACACGAAATCTCAGACAGAGCTTCAATATTGATCTCATCAGCCCTAAGTCTGATCTTGTGTATAGTACATAAAGTGAGATTTGGTGAGAAAATATGCATTCATAAGGTCCAAGGAAATACAGAACAAATCATCCACATTCATCTCTTCTTTGCTGGGCATTTTCCTTTCCCGAGATCAGTGCAAAGGTTTGAGATTTGTTCTCTTAAAATTCCAGATCATTGCCTAATAGCCATGTTTTCTCATGAGCTATGGTGTTGGCCTCTTGCACAAGATGTCATATTTCACAAAAACGTGTTCCTTCCATGGAACAAAATGTAAACTCCCTCTTTACATATTTAGCCCTATCTTGGAAAACAACAACAACAACAAACAACAACAACAACAACAACAAAACACACAAAAACCAAAAGCTAACTAAAAAAAGCTGAGTTTCGGACCTGGTATTTCAAGCTCCTGCACAGCCTAATGGGAAAAGTCTTTTGGTCATTCAGACTCTTGCTTATACTGCTACTCTATTTTCATCCCTACCTGGCCTTTTAAACCATCTTATAGATCTGTGTGGCATACTTTTTTTGCCCATGCCTCCCACTTGCTGGTACATTGATAATGAGCTGGTGTGAGAGCCTGTGTATTTGCATCTTCTCTGGGAGCCGAGTTCTTCAAGCCTGGGTAGGCAACTGGGCAGAAGTTAAGGAATGCTCTTAGTATATGGGTACCTGGATAAGCACTGGAACACAGAGGAACAGAAGAAGGGCTCTCCCTCTCTCGGACATGATTATGCTCTAGTGAGAGATCACAGGCCAAACAATAAGAATAGCGCCTGTTCATTGAGTCCTTGCTTTGCACTAAATCATTTACACTAGAGTATTTCATAAATGCAATTAAACCTCATCCTCACATAAGCCCAATGTGTTAGGTGCTGTTATTTCCATTTTGCAGATGAAGAAATGTGGGTTCCCAGTTGCTCGGGCCACTAGGGAGGATGTGTCAGTGTTGGCATGAACCCTGGTCCTTCTGATATGAGGGCCTCTTCACTATATATGCTACACTGGCTGAAAATATGAATAATAGTCAGTGACTGCAGACCGGGAAAGATCAACAGAAAAAGAAATCCATCTCCAGGGTCAGAGGAATTAAACTAGAAGCTGGACGGTTCTATCTATTCTGGTGTGGCCACACCTCCTCTTTTATTGACTTCCCCCTTGCAGGCAGAATTCTCTGGAAGAATGCTGTTGACAGCCTTCAATGCATCATAAATAACATCCCAGGTACTCCAACTACCAGCTCCAGTCACACTCCTCCAGAGAGCTTTGCAAAAACCTTCAGTGTTAACCCTGTCTCTACTGACATACCTTCTCATTTGCTGCACCCCCCCCCCCAATTTTGAGCTCACTGTCATTTGTTCCTATTTCATGACTGCTTTGCAAGTGCTCTTAAATATTTTTGGTAGGCAATTTCAGCTCAAATGAATGTCACCTCTGCAGAGCCAGGATCTATTGCCTCCGTATAGTTAAGTATTTGTGTTGATAGTAACAATTCTGCAAACAGTTTTTGTTTGTTTTCTGGTGGGTGAGAAGGGTCACTTAAACTGCAGGTTCCTTAAAGGCTGGGTTGCGTGGGTATTGTTTGTTTGTTTGCTTCCTCCTTGTCCTTAGCTGAATAAGGCCCAGGGCAATGTTGGTTAACTAAACCAAATATCTCTGTGATGGGGAAGTATAGATGAACATATTTAGAGATGACCCTCAAATAAGTTACATTTCAGTGAAGAAAGACAAGTGTGGAGATCAAGTAAGATAAGTTTACATATAACACAATGCAGAACAAGATAAATTATCATAAGAGGGCTAGCAAGTGCCAGGACACTTTGGTTGGACAGATCTTCTCCACTTATTTACATGGGGGTGTGAGAAGGTTTTAGATGTTCACCAAACTAATCACAACCCTTGCACCTGGCACAGGGGAGGTGTTAGGTTGTTGTTTCTGGTAGTGGTGGTGGGCAGTATGGCATGGAGAAATCTGTTACTTTATATTTTCCTGGCATGACTAAATATTTTTATTAAAAAAATTTCCTTCTGGTAATTAGAAAGAAAAAGGAAGGAACTCTTGATGAAGGTGGCCTGGGACTGAGTTGGGAAGGCTCTGTAGATGGGCTGAGAGGTGGGATGAAGAATTCCAGGCTGAGGAGGCATCATGAGGGAATACACAGGTAGGCAAGTGTTGAGAAGATTCAGGGAGCCTGGTTAGGAAAAGGTTTGGCTGGAGTGCTGGACATGGGCAGGGGAATAGTGGTAGATAAGGCCAGAAAGGAAAGTCAGGGCCATGAGGTGAGGGGCCATGATGCCAGGGCTAGAATCATCTGACTCTGGAGTCTTCTGAGCTCAACGAGGCAAGATCATGCCTAGGTGTTAGAGGAGTCATCCTAGACTCTGCTTGGGACTCGGATATGCACTAAAGGAGTCCTTCATGACCGTGTTGTTTGGAGTTCCTAAATGTTGAGGGCTGAGCTCTGCTGCACATGCTGCCCATCCAGCACCACAGCCCAAGGGACACCCGGTGAGTCTTCCAAGAACCAAGAGAAGGGAGATGAGAGGCATCTTCACAACACCCCTCAAATCACCCATAGCGTCTCCTCTCTTTTGCTCATCATGGGAAATCAAGGTGGACATTGAGATTTTCTCAGTTCCATAGGTTATTCTTCATTTCAAGAAAGTCAAGTTTTCTTAAATATTTATGTTCTTGCCTTTCTCCCTATTTCTCTCCATTCTATCTATGTCTCAAATATAAACAGATACACACATACTCAACATACTCATTTAGTCGCTATACCTTTGTCCCAAGGTAGTAGACCTTGGTTCCATTGAGAGCAATCAGGACAAAAACTCAATTAATTTCTGGGACATATCCATCTACTGCATTAGTCAGTAACAGACCTATCATCTGTCAGGGTTCTCCATCAGCTACCTCCTGGGGTTTAAATCACTTTCCTAGGATGTCCCTTGCTATCCAGTGTGAAGACATAATTCTTCCTTTTTTTTTTTTTTTTTTGCTTTTAACACAATTTTTTTTGACCCTGAGATGAAAATTCATTTCCTGTTCCTTGAGCCTAAGTCCTTCATTAATGTACTTCTTATAGTGTTCACCATATTTCCAAGTATTCGTTAGAATAATCTGTTTGTTTTGTCGACTAGAGACTTTTTAAGTAAAGAAAACCTAATGGCAGAAAGAGGTCCCCACATGAATTTGATTCTGTTCTTGGGCAAGACTCTGAAGGTCTTTGTGAGGATCAATTTTATTTGTCAATTTGGCTAAACCATGGCACTCAGATATTGGCTCAAATGTCTCCGAATGTTGTCGTGAAAGTATTTTCTAGATGAGATTGATATTTAAGTTGGTAGACTTTGAGTAAGGCAGAACATACACCATAGTGTGGGTAAGGCTAAACTCATCAGTTGAGTATCTTAAGAAAAAGGCTGACCTCTCCTGAGGAAGAGAGCATTCTCCAGGCAGTGCCTTTGGACTCAAACTATAATAACAATTCTTCCCCTGATCTCCAGCCTGCAGACATACCCTGGAGATTTTGGACTTGCTAGCCTCCACAAGTCCTTACCATAAATACAACTCTCTCTCTTTGTGTGTATTTCCTACACATTATCCTATGGTTGTATTTCTCTGGAGAGTTCCAACTGATGCAGTCTGCATATCCACATTCCTCCAGCGAGACTGCCGCTTCTTCTATTCAAGCAATACTTCTAGGCTACCCACAAAATCCCAATAAAACTGATCTTCTTTAGATTGACAATACCCTCTCCACCTCTTTCATCTCATTCTCTGGCATGAAAACCTACAGATGAGAAAACCCCGGGTATCACCCCACTTTCACTTTGTTCCCTATCTCTTTCTTTGCTCTTGTAGTCGATGGAGCAAAGTGGTTTGGCTGCCATGATGGAGGAAACAGATAGGGCAACTTGGAAGTCACCTACCTTCTGGTCAAAATCTGCAGTTTCTATACTCTCACCCTCATGGGGCCCCATTAGCAGTGCTTTGCCCATCTTCATTTCTCCCCCTGAGTCCTCTTCAAATCTGCTATTCAACTTTATTGGGGCCTTCACTTTGATCTTAGTGAGAAATTTGATGGGATTTCATGTTGTCTCTGGGATGTAGTCAAGTGTCGGGCATGGCTAAGATTTCCCACAGAAATTTGTTGCTGGGTGGGGAGGTACCCAGGTTGACATACCTCCCCACCCATAGCAGTCGTTAGCATTTCCCAACACCACTTACATGCTGGGCCGTGGAATAGATGATTTGCAACCATCATCTCATTTTATCCTGCACACGAGACAGGAGAGACTATATAGATCGTCCCCTCGTCCTCATCCCTCTCTCCTTTTGGTAAGAAATGGAACCTCTGAATTTCAGCTGTGCACATGGCCAGTGGACTATGAGAAGAAGGGCTACATAGAATTCCTAAGAAATAGCCTTAAAACAGGGATAGTGTATTCCCCTTTTGCCTGGTGGCCTTTGGATAAAGTCCCAGGAGTTTGCAAAGCCATCTTGAACCATGTGGTCTAAGTACCATTACAGAAAGGTAGAGCAGCCTGATGAATGGAGCCTGGATTCCTGACGATTTGTGGAACTGCCATATTAGTCAGAAACAACTTACATCCAAATTATTTTTTTTTCTCTTTCGCATCTTTTTAAAGTCACTTGGGGGTATTAGAGCGTCTGTCACTTACAGCTGAGTTCAATAAAACTGATAGAGCAGGTTCAAATATTCCCATTTAAAAGAGGAAGAAAGAGATTTGAAAACTTGCTTAAAGTTGCAGACGTAGCAGGTTGTAAGTGGTGGAGCCTGGTTCTCCCTGATTCCGAAGCCCCCATAGTCTCTTCCTGTTAGCGAGTGCAGACTGCTAAAGCCAGCCTCTGATTTTCTCTCCTGGTCTGACGATTCTTCTAAGCATTCCTAGTTAGTTGAGCTGCCACTGTCCATAAAGAGGTTCAGAGGTCCCTTTGCTGGCTTGAAGGATATTTGAACAAACCTCTGTACTCCTGACCATTCAGGGACCCTGGATAGATTTATCCCCTAGCTTTCGGATATGTTTGCCAGGGAGCTCTCTCTTTAAATGCAAGGTGGCGTGGATATCTTGCACACCCTGTCAGACCACTAAGCCTGCCTGTCCAAACAAATATACTCTGCTGAGACTTTATTCCCCGGCATGTCGATACACATGCTTCTGCCGCTGGAGCTTGGGGCCCAAGCATGTTGGAGAAATTGAATGGCAGCAAGTAGTTCTGCCAAGACCATAGCACACATCCCAGGAAACAAGGAAAGGGACAGACCTACTGTGATGTGTTCTGGTTTCTGTGGATCTTCTGTCGGAGGATTTCAGAAACTTCCTTTAGATACAGAGACCCTCAAAGTCATTCAGATGCTCCACAACAGTCTATGCCCCAGTTGAAAACACAATCCCAATAGAGAAAAATATGTCTGCTTTTTGCTTGTGTGAATTTACAGGCGTCCCGTACACTGGCTTTGCTCTAGTTTACTGTGTGACCTTGAAGAGAGACAACATGTTGTGTTGAAAGCACACAGGTTGAGACTCTGAAAGCCTTGCTGCTGGTTCTAACTCCCACACAGTGAAGCTCGGTCTCGGGCACGTCACTTAACCTCTCGGAGACTCTCAGCTACAGATGGGAGTTCATTCGTTCACTCACCTCTCTACGCATGCCCACACGCATGCATCCATCCAGTTCAGTATTTAAGAAGAGTGCACTTTTCTGGGTTCTGGGTACACAAATAAGAACAAAGTAGGGCTTCCCCATGGACAGAGTTGACCTCCTACCTGACAGTGTTACAATAAATGTCAGGTCTTAAAGGATTTGATGGTACTTGAGAAGGTGTAAAGCTGCACATAACAAGAGTTATTTTTAAGTCAGAACTTTGGTATTTCCCCTTCTGTAAGGTGGGAACCCCACAGTATGCCAGAAGGAGTCAATGAGCAAATAGGCATAAAGTCAGTGAACTGGGCACAGAGGTCACCAGCAAGAGGCGGATCATAGATGGCGGGTCAGATGGTGCCTCTGGGCCCACCCGAGAGAAAGTATGTAATGAGAAACACCTAGAAACTCTCCCTCCTTGGGGCCCATGCCGCAGCTCCGTCTCTGATGAAAGCCACAGACTTCTATCCTTTTGATCGAGAGATGCCTCTGTCAGCCAGGAGAGAAATTTCAATATTTTATTGAAAGCATTTTGCAGTGAGAAATCCTCCCCCCACCTCCTTTTTTTTTTTTTTTTTTTGCCAGTGCCAGCATAATTTAACTATGATTTAATAGCTTCTTTCATTTACTTGTTAAATTATGCCTCTCCATTACCTTCCCTTTGGATTTTCCAACCTTTTGGTCCTACAACCTCCCATTATTTATTAATGCCCTATAATACATGATCGAGGCAGGCAGAAAGCAGCCATTTCATGATGATTTAAGAGACTCTTGGCAGTGAGACAACAAGAACAGCAGCATATGTTCTGAGAGTCTCCCCTGTACTCACCTTTTTGGAACAGGGTTGGATAGTTGTTAGCCGTCATATGCGTGGGTCCTCCCCTCCCCTCCCCAGCCCAGCCCCCTGGCCATTTTCCTGCCCTGAACAAATTCAAACTACTTGGCTCAAAAACGGCTGGTGAGTCACAGCTCATGTTTTTTCCAAGTGCCCACTGCTAGAATGAGCATGCTCCTTAACGTCGTGCTTCACCTGAAGAGACACTAAGAGGTAATTTGGCTTTCCCTCCAAGGGACGAGTCCTGTGTGGGATGAGGAAATTTCAGATAATTGGAATCTTGAGGGGCTCAGTTCTTGGAAGGAAAGTTGAAACAAAAACCAGGGAGGTAGTCCTTTCATCCCCCCACCGTCTTTTGATTGGAAAAAGCTTGGACTATTTCTACTAGTGGAGTGACCGTTGCAGGAAATAGAGTTGGGATGAGTAGTTTCCAAGTGCAAGGGGGGAGATTGGGGTATTTCAGGGCTTACTCAAGAATATAGGTCGGGTTGTATCTGAGCCTGATCACAATTCTGCTTCCCTTGGGCATTTATGAGAAGCACATTCATTTACTTCCTGGGCTTGGTTTCTTATTCCTCGTCTTTTCCTTTGTGCTTTGGACTAGACTGGCACTCATTCTGTGACTCAGTAGATGATATATGGAGTTTCTACAGACTAGGGGGATGGTCATAGAAGGTGTGAGAGACAGAATGACATCTAGAGAAGTGCCATGACCCGTCCAACATCACAGAGTTGGAAAATGGCAGAGCCAGAATTATAGCCAAGTGTTCTGACTGTAAACTTTTACTGAAGTAGGCTGGTGTTTACTCTTTTGGAGATAATATATATTCAAGCTCTTAGCACAATGCCTGGCATTTAATGCATGTTTTCCTTCCTTTAGTACAGACCATCAAAACTGAAAACAGTGCTTAAGAGGAGGGTCAGTGTTGTAGGTGGATAGATCCTGGTGACTGACTGGGCAACCTTGGATGATTAGCATCGCCCCTCTGAACTTCAGTGTTCTTATCTGTAAGATTAGAAGATGGGGTTAGATAGTCTTTGAGAAACTTTCTTGCTGTAACTTTGTTCTTGAGACTGCCTTCATTGAGGAAGTCAGTGAATTGTGAACGTAGAGTGAGACTCTAGAGTCTAGGGAATGAGTTGCCCAATGTGGCATAAGCTCAAAGTACTTGGGGCTTGATGATGGTTATATGCGTGATGGTCAATCAAAGCAGGATTTCTTCTACTTCTTAGCAGTCTGACCCCTCTTTTCCCGGTCCTAGGATGTGACTTGGCATATATTGCATGTGTCCCCAGTGGTTCCCTCTCTAGCTTTTGGAGAAGCATGATTTCACGAAAGCCTAGCCTAGGCGTGCTTGTGATTCCTCCTTCGTCCTTGAGTTCACTGCACCTGGTTCACCCCTCCAGATGGCAGCAAGAGCCCTGAAGCCCAGGGAATTGTGCCCTGGGGACATATTCTGAATTTCTCCTGGGGCACAGGCAGCCAATCCCCATCTGGTAGTCTAGATTTAAATCCCAAGGACAGGAGAGGAGAGCTGAGCTAAAATAACCATGGAAACAGCAACTCTGGTCCCTCTGAGCCTCCCCCACATCCCCTCCATGCTGTTACCTCCTGTCCCCTGCCCTGCCTTATAGAGGGTGGCAACTGAAGTCAGTCAGTCTAGAGACTGGAGCTTGGATTTCTTCAGCTCACCTCAAGTTTTCTTCTTTGCAGCAAGCCGACTTTGTGGTGACCTCTGCAATCCCTCCATGAGCATTTCTGCAGTGCGCCAGGTCTGCAATGACATGTTCCATTCCTCTGGAAGTTTTCATTCCTGCGGCGCCAAGGCTGGGAAACTTCAGAGGGCCAGGCTGTCTGTAGCTAACATCAACGTGGCATCTGTCTAGGCCTTGACTAATGTATTCTTTGCATTATTAAACACAGATTAAATATATATGGATATTTAAATGTAATGTGTTATTTTCCTAAATCTAGCTTTATTCGATGTTCCTTTGATTTATGCCTTTTCGTTGCTCATAATTGTCTCAGGGATCATGAATCACAGGCAGAAAGGAGCTAGAGCTCCCTCAGCACCAAAGATTTTGCCATCCCATTACATTTGCCCAAGAGATGCAACCCAGGAAATTATTGCTGGGGTTCTTCACATGAGGAATTTTTTTCTTTTGCTATCCTAGACAGATTTTATTCCTGACTCATGATTCAAAAGCTAAGGCAGCCAGAGCCTGGCAGACATGTAGGTTTGTCTCTGTGCTGTGAGAAAGCTTGTGTCTGGGGCAAGTCCCCGAATAACAAATTGGGGCAGATTCTGTGGTTTCATGCTGGTGGCAGCTTCATCCACTTTCCAGCAGCTTGTGACGGGGCCTCTATGGGCGCTCGGAGTGTCTGGAGAATTCTAATTGTTTTTCTTCTTTAATAATCTAGTTTAAGGGCACCTGGGTGGCTCAGAGGGTTAAGCCTCTGCCTTTGGCTCAGGTCATGATCTCGGGGTCCTGGGATTGAGCCCTACATCGGGCTCTCTGCTCACTGGGGAGCCTGCTTCCCGTCTTTCTCTGCCTGCCTCCCTGACTTTTTGTAATCTCTCTCTGTCAAAAAAATAAATAAAATCTTTAAAAAAAAATCTAATTTATTTTCTGCTCAATACCCAGTGCAATGGCAAGGACACTTAACCCATCAACAAAAGTGTGTCCAAAGCAGAGCCTATCTAAGACATCCCATGCCTGTGTGATCCAGTTCCTTTTCTGGAAGGGCCTGGATGATGGGATTGGTCTTGCTTATTGGCACGGTCTTTGCTGGCTCTAAACAGCCCTTGGTTTCCTATGCTTCTGAGGGACCAGAAGAGGAAATACAGGTACTATTCTTAGTCTCCATGTAGCTGTGTGGTCATTTTACATGCCACCCCTAAATCATACTTCCCTCTGAGGCTCATTTAAAGATGTTCCATCTGATGCCGATCGTCAGTTGATCAGAAGATTCTGCCAATATGTCCCACATTTATCTATATCAGCATAATAGACAATAAGTCTCTGGTCTGGAGTTAGCTGATATCAACCAGCAAGAGCAGTCTGTGTTCATTTCCTCCCAACTCTTCATATTGGTATCTTAAAGTCAACCACTGTGGGAGTACTTACACCATGGAAATTTGCAAAAGCAAGAAAACAAAGCTTCCCCCTCCTCCTGGAAAAATAGTTATTAAAATTGTAAGCATACCACTTTCACAAGCTCCCTGGGGCCCTGGGCAACACCCATGGCTCTCTCTATATATAACTAAACACATATCAGAGTTTCTGGAAGGCTTTGTAAAGATGAGCAATAGAAGATATGTCAAACCACAGATCTTTCCCAGTTTGACTATAAAAAAGTTATCATCTCCGTTAAGTATCCCAGTCTATCAACCTTGCCTCCCTTCTGGAGCACTGGACTACTTCTTATATTTTCTCACTGGGGAGACGTGTTTGATCCCACCTTCTATGCCTCTCTGAGTGGATTCTCCCTTTCCTGGGTATGCCAAACAGACCTCCCTGAATTAGGAATTGTTTTTTTAATCTGCCTCTGGACTCAGGACAATTACTGATGATCTCCTTCTTCCAATAGGAGAGCTCCCAGAGCAAGGTGACCTAGGCTTGTCTGGGAGGGATGAAAAGGAGCAGATGTTGGGATTACTGGTGAGGAAGAAGGCTACTTGGCTGGACTGACTCCTGCAGGAAGGTCACCTGTTAGATGGACTCACAAAAGCCTCAAAACAAGGAAAGACAAAGACGATGTTCCATGTTGGTAATGTCAAGGTTCACTGAGTTGGTCGAATGGTGAGCAGCACACAGACCCTCATATTTCCTGTCCTCCTGACTTGGAAGTTCTTAGCATTAGCTTGACCTTGGTTGTCCTCCCTAAATGCCTAGTCTGGAGCCTGAAACCTAGCAGGCATTCAACAAACATTTACTCAACTAGTGAATAAATTCATGGAACATCCATGCTTCTCAAGGTTTAAAGCGAATGCTGCTGTAGTTGGGGGCAGGGAGGGTGGCAAGGGAATGCTTCCTTTTCCCGAACGCTGCTTCATTCCTTATGCTTTAGTCAAAGGGTTAACCAGACCCCTCCGAGGAGAGGAGGTAATCTGCAAGATGTGGTGTGCAAGAGAAGAGAAAGTTCCAGTAGGAGAGACGTGCATTGCTGGTTCTCCCTTTAAGGGGCCTTTCTCAACCAAGAGTGTCTGCAGCTCTGGTACGCAGGGAGTTAAGATAGGAGGAGAATGGAATTTTCCTCGTGGTCGTACAGACTTGTTTTAACCACAGGAATGAACACAAGATTCAACTTGTTCCCTCAGCTATTGTCTGGAACTCTTTTTCCCTCCAGCCGCTGGCAGCTGGAGGTTTTAATGTGACATTTTTCTAAGTATTATGATTGCTCTCTGGCCTGCTCTTTATAGCTTTTTTGCTTCCCTCCTCTCAGGCTCTTACCACCCTGGCTTCCGAATGCTTTCCAATGAGCAAGTACTCTCTTCTCTGTCTTACCAGCCAGGGGAGGACATCTGGGCTTGGTTTATTTGCTTTTTAAAGCCCTGTGTCTCTTCTCCTTCCTGAATCCCACCCTGCAGCTCCTCCTTGAAACCACAAACTACCACCTTCCCACTTCCCAGATCCCAGAGCACCATGCGGAGATGGTGGGTGCAGGACACTAAGCTCAATTCATATGCTGTCTGAGCCATTTTCACAAGTGTTCCTTGGCAACCTCATCAATGCTGAGAGAGGAGAGGTGCCTTTGTTCTCCTTTATTGTTGCCTGGTCCCCAGCATTCAATACCTTCCCAGCCTTTGTTAGATCTTATTCTGTGGAGCTTGCTTTATATTTTCTAGTCTGTGGGCACCTCCCTGTGAAGGGTCTACCCAGCCCCACACAACTCCATTCATTCACCTTTAATTGAAGGCAAGCCCAGAAAAGTGACCCCAAAACTGATTGACATATTGGAGGTCAGGGAGAGGGAGTACTTCCCAGATCTTTTTCCTCCATTGCCTTGATGATCTCCCTGGGTCTACTTCATCTTTTTGCCTGGTTTCTGGGTGCTTTCTGTGTCTGAGGATGACAAATGGGAAACGAAGAGTCAGCGTGCTTTGGAACCTAGAGCAAGCTGAGAGCTTGGGGCTTGCTTTCTCTCTGCTGGTATTAGAATGGAAAAGCTTTCCTGTAGACAATTATTTTTTTTATTTTGTTTTAAAGCAGCATTAGAGAGATTGAGACAGATTTCTTTCCAAAGCATCTCCCTTTGATGAGGTGCAAAAAGGTTAAACAAAAAGCCAAACTTTGGTTTCAAATATAAGACACCTTTATTCTAATTATAATCATAATGATTCAGTGTGTTTGGGATTTAATTATTTGGAATTAGAATTTTAAAAAAAGACATCCTGTAATTACCATTGAACTTATCTTGAGGCATAAATCTAATAATTAAATACTTTTAGATTTCATTTAGTGAGTAATTAAAATTTAAAAAATACTGTGGATTCTTTTCCACCTCGGCAAGGAAAGTTCTAAAATTATCAATGGATTCCAATGGAAAGATATGGATGTTATTGTGTCTAAAACACAATTCTTTTTTTTTTTTTTTAAAGATTTTATTTATTTATTTGACAGAGAGAAACACAGTGAGAGAGGGAACACAAGCAGAGGGACTGAGAGAGGGAGAAGCAGGCCTCCCGCCGAGCAGGGAGCTCGATGTGGGGCTTGATCCTGGGTCTCCAGGATCATGACCTGAGCTGAAGGCAGTCGCCCAACCAACTGAGCTACCCAGGCGCCCCCTAAAACACAATTCTTAAGAAAATTATCATTTCAGTTATTTATGATCAGGATGTTTGAGCAAGTGAGAAATGACCGAGTTAGGAGTTGGATCTGAATGAAAAATATTTTCTTCGAGAAAGATCATTCCCTGACATTTTTATTGTCAGCAAAGAGGGGGAAGCAGGTATTGTGCAAGTTTTATGAGAACTGAGTTTTGTTCTCTGATCGGTTTTGGCAACAAATAGTGGTGCATCTGCTTTCCCCTCCTGGAAGTAGAGCACGAGAGTGAGCTCTGGCAAGAACAGGTGATTGTAGCATCCAAGGGAAGAAGGTCTTGGTAGAGGAGTGATTCGGGGAATTTAGCCTCTTGCTTGAGAATAGGCCCCAATTATGACCAAAGCCGACATACAAGCTCTGGATGGGGAGGCAAGGAGCTGGGTGGTGTGGGGGAAATGTCTGCTTACATGGTCCAGTCTCTTGAAGTAGAATTGTAAGCATGCTGCCCATCACTCAGCTCCCTGCCCCTCAACTGAAATCAAGACATTGATGTTGTTATGAGGAAAGGAAGAGGGACTCAGACTCAGCTTGTGGGTCAGCTGTATGGCTCATCTCCTCAGGTTGTCTCTCCCCAAGCATTCATTCACACCCTCGCCGCCCCCCCCCCCCGAACATTCCATCACCAGTAAGTCCCCTGTGAAGTGCAGCCTTTCTGGGATGGGCACTACCTCAAATTAAGAACACCCTGGATGAGTGATGCCAGTGAACTGGGACTTAAAGAGGGAAATTTGGAATACATTCAGGGCAGACTGGGGCTTAAGAGGAGTGCAGACCAACCCCATCAGCAATAATAACATGTAAGCATGTTACCGATGCTTCACATATACTGATGCCGCTAGGGAAATGTCATCTCCATTCTGAAGAAGAGGTAACTAGGACCTAAGAAGTAAAGCCATCAGTCCACATGTTGTCAACATGGAGGCCAGGTTTACTATCGATCATTGCAGTATACAGCAGGGTTCTCAAATGGGGTGCTCCTGGGAGCTTCAAAAATTAAGATGCTAGGCTTTCATTCCAAATACGCTGGAGACAAGTTAACGACAGTAAAACAAAGAAGTTAAAATTTGATTTTTGGAGCCAGAAAACCTAGGTTTGTTTATTACCTATCAGGCCTTGGCAAGTCATTAAGCCTTACCAAGTCTTAATATCTGTGAAATGGGTACCATTTATGTGCCTGCCTCATATGGTTACATGAAAGCGGTAATACACTTGCGGTGATTGGCAGCCTGCACATGCACACTCAGTAAATTCAAGCTATTAATAATTTTGCATAAAACCTTGGATAGGGACGCCTGGGTGGCTCAGTTGGTTAAGCGACTGCCTTCGGCTCAGGTCATGATCCCGGAGACCCGGGATCGAGTCCCACATCGGGCTCCCTGCTCGGCAGGAAGCCTGCTTCTCCCTCTCTCACTCCCCCTGCTTGTGTTCCCTCTCTCGCTGTGTTTCTCGCTGTCAAATAAACAAAATCTTTAAAAAAATAAAATAAAATAAAAAAATAAAACCTTGGATAAAGCTTGAAAAATGATGATCATTTCAATGAAGGGAACCTTAGAGACTACTGCAGATGAAGAGGAAATCTCACATTCAGATATGAGATTACTTTATCCTAATCTTGTTTCACATTTCTACTCCCTAAGTGTAGACACCACTTAAACTTCTGTCCTTGGTCTTTTTTTCTTCCTCTGTCTTTGGGCATCTCATCCATTCACACAGTTTTCATTATCTCACTTATATGGATGGATCCATAAGCTTTATCTTGGGTGCCAATTTTTTTCTTAACATCCATTCTCTTGCTTCTAATTCTTATGGCATAGTCCTTCTCCTTGGTATCTCCATTTGTGCATGCTGGAAGTGGTCCTCTAAGTGTCTCTCTTTTCTTAAACGGCCCCACTATACTCCAGCTCACCAAGAATAAGTCCTCTCTGTCATGTCTATTCTTTTTCCCACTGAATCAGATCTATAAGTTAGGTCAACTTTATTGGTTCCAGAGCTAAGCTTGCTCTTTTCAAAATGGGTGATTGCACTGTCTTCTCAACTGGCCAATGAATTTCTTCTAAACTGTGGAGTACATAATCACCAAGTGGACCTTTTTAGAAATAATTTTAATGCTATCAATCCATGCTCAGAAAACCTTGATTTCTGAAGTTTCAAAACTAAAATAACAACAGCTATTTTATGTAGTTGAATGTTTGTTTGTTTGTCTTTCTGTAGACTCCACACCCAGTGTGGAGCCCAACACAGAGCCTGAAGCCATGACCCTGAGATCAAGACCTAAACTGAGATCAAGAACCGGACACTTAACTGACTGAGCCACCCAACTGCCCTGTTTTGTTTTATTTTAACTCCAGTATTGTTACTAAGTCTATTTTTAAAAAACAGCTCTGGGGTGCCTGGGTGGCTCAGTGGGTTAAAGCTTCTGCCTTCAGCTCAGGTCATGATCTCAGGGTCCTGGGATCGAGGCCCGCATCGGGCTCTCTGCTTGGCAGGGAGCCTGCTTCCTCCTCTCTCTCTCTGCCTGCCTCTATGTCTACTTGTGATCGCTCTCTCTCTGTCAAATAAATAAATAAAATCTTTAAAACAAAACAAAACAAAAAAACAGCTCTGCTGGAGCCTGCTGTATTCTCTTTTCTGGACATAGCCTGACCTCCCTCCTTTATCCTTGGCTCCTAGCTTTACTGGGTGGACTTTTACCCCTTCTTCAAGAGGCTTAATGTCCCCTCAGCCATTTACGTTTCCAGATCATTCTTAGGTGACAAAAACCTCTTTTGTTCTCTGTACTGATGGAGCATTCGGTGTCCCTTTTAGAATAGTGATATTACTTCTGTTATGGTTTTCACCAAATAATATAAGCACGTAGAGGCCAGAGACCTGCTGTTATTCGTCCTATGTATGATCTCATTTAATGTGCAAAACAACATCTTTGAGAAAGGTAGTGGTTTTCATCCTCCAGATGAAGAAGCCGAGGTTCAGAACTGTTAAGTCAGTATTCCAAAGGTTCCAAATGCATGACGTGATTAGGTGGGAGAATCATCGCAAACCCATGCTCATTCTGTTCCAAAGCCACCACACAATACTGGGCTAGTGAGGGTTGGGAGAGGAAGTGGCAGGAGGGATAGAGGTTGGAAAGATGTCAAGGAAAGCTTTAACTTAGAGGCAGATTTAAGTTGGGCCTTGATGATTATGGCTTCAGTAGGTGGATGTGGAAGAAGGCCTGTTAGGCCGGGAGAGCAGCATAAACAAAGAAGTGGCAGCTGGCTCTCACTAACTGCCTATTGAGCAAAGGGACTGGAAAGCAGCAGGTGTGGTCCACTCTCCCACCTGAATAAGGGACATCCTTATCAGTGGGGCTTTGTCCTCCATGGGTTCTCCATGCCTACGTACTTTTTTTTTTTTTTCTACGTACTTTTGCAGACCTAGGGAGAGGAGAAGCTGTTCAGTGGAAATTTCTGGTACTCATTTTGATTTTGAGAAAAAAGGAAGGACTTTCACCTAAATCTCTAAGTTTGTAGAATACGGTGAAACCCATCTGGTAAGTAGAGTGCCCTCCACACCAGCTTGGGTTGCCTGCTTCCATCTGGCACCAGTCCAAACCTGGGAGGAAACACTTGCTGAATGAGTCCACAGCTACCCCTCCAGGTGAGGTCAGAACAAAGAAATGTCTTCCCCTGAGCAGTGGGCAGTAGTCCATGGGCCGTTTGCAGTAAACTTCTTTAAGGTCTACTTTCCTAAGCCCTTCACTCCCCGATTCGCCTTGGCCATAGCTTGATGCAGGACGGCCAGAGTTGAGAACTCTGGGCTTGGACCCTCTACTGCAAATCTCTGCCCGCACCTCAGTGATCCAACAAGCAGGGGAAGTAAACAAGAAAGATTGAATTAAGCTGCTCCACCATGAAAAGCAAGAGCTGAGTCATATTTTCTCAACTGAATTGAAAGAGGTGGTAGATCCTCTCTCTCTGAAGGCTCTTCACTTGGTTTAAAAATCACAGTGAAGTAGGACCTCAAGTATAACCCCAATTAGAGACACTGTTGCCAAGCAGGATACAGCCACAGAACATGCCCGTTATTTAAAGCCTGATGTCAACCCTGCAGGGAGCTGCATTCTTGTGTTTCAAGTGGCTGCCTTCACAGAATTCTTTTAGCAAAGTGCACTAACATATATTTTAGGCAAACAATCAAGATGGATTAATAAACCCACTAGAAAATATTTATATAATATTAAGGTGGGCGAAGCCTGGGGCTTGAAACCAAAGGCAGACACTATAAGTAAAAAGACTGATAGATTTAACCACACACACAAAGCCAAAACCTCTATGCATTAAAAACTCAATTAAAAAAAAAAACACAAAACTGAGAAAATTATCTGTGGCAAGTGGCATTGGGTTAGCATATGGCTTTATCAACACTTATTAAGAAAAATAGATGGGGTGCCTGGATGGCTCAGTGGTTAAGCGTCTGCCTTCGGCTCAGGTCATGATTCTGAAGTCCAGGGATCAAGCCCTGCATTTGGCTCCCCACTCCGCGGGAAGCCTGCTTCTCCCTCTCTCACTCCCCCTGCTTGTGTTCCCTCTCTGGCTGTGCTTCTCGCTGTCAAATAAATCAATAAAATCTTTTTTTAAAAAAAGAAAGAAAAATAGAAGCATGTCAGTTTAGAAAAGGACATAGGTGGCAAGTAACAAAAAAACTGTGAAGTAAAAAGTATATGAAAAATATTTAATCTTACTAATTGAAGTAATTGAAGGAATATGAATGAAAACAGCTGTCAGATTTCAATTGGTCAATCAATTTGATAAGGGATTTGAAGTCTGATCCTGGCCAGGGTTCTGGGCATGGAGACTAACAGTCTGCTCTGCAGGGGAGTCTGTGAATTGGCTCGAGCTTCCCAAAGGCACTTTGGCCATATGTATCCCAAGCCTTAAAAGCAAGCAGAGCCACTGGCCCTGTCATTACATTGCTGGGAACTTGCCCTCAGAATTACCAGGCAAATATACCAATATGTATGAGCAAGAATGTTATGACATCATTACTGGTATGTATAGGAAACCGGACTACACATTCAACACATACCACTACTACACTGGTATGTATAGGAAACAGGCTACACATTCAAAAATTATAGCACAGTGTCATAACAGAGCTCGGTATGGTCATTAAAATGCTGACATCTACAGTTACATCTGTCCCCGTGGGAGGACAATTACATTACCTTGTGAAGTGAGAAAAGCACGTTAGAGAATACTCCGTCGAGTTTTGTTTTTCTTTAAGGAACAATATGGAAATATTTTAAAAAGCTGTTGCATTCTGTACTTTCTAATATTAAACTGTTTCTAATTTTTCTCCAAGGAACATGGATTATTTGTGCTACAAGACACATGGGATAGGCAAAATAAAGAGCCCGCTCTCAGAATGTCCATGTTCTGAGCCTCAAAACTTGTGAATATGTGAGGTTACATGGCAAAAGGGCCCCTACAGGTACAGTTGAGTTAAGGATTATGAGATGGAGAGATTATTCTGGATTGCCTGGGTGCACCCAATGTAATTACCATGGTCCTTGTAAGAAGGAGGCAGAATGGTCAGAATTATAAAGATTTGAAGATGCTAGGTAGATCATTTTGAATATGGTGGAAGCCACAGGCCAAGGAATACAGGAGGCTTCTAGAAGCTGCAAGAAGCAGGAAATAAATTCTCCCTTAGAGCTTCTAGAGGGATGCTGTCCTGCTGGCACTTTGGCTGGCCAGCGGGACATTTGATCTCCAGGACAGCGGGACATCTGATCTCCAGGTCTGTAGGAAAATAGATTTTTATTGTATGGAGACACTAAATTTGTGATAATCTATTACAGCGGCAATGGTAGTCTCACATAATCTGCAAAAGCACAGCCCACAATCAAGCCCTGCTGGGGATAGGGGTAGCAGGAGGGGATGTGGGATGGCTTTTGGTTTAGGGACAATCCTCCTTAGGCCATAGTTAGTAAAGTGAAGGGAAGTATGTAATTACCGGCAGACTGAAATATCCTCCATAAGAACACTCCTTCCCCCTTAAACTTGGCTTTAAGAGTATTTTCGATTGTTCCACCCTTTACCTCCCTTTCACCTCTAACATCAAGGATTTGTGCTGGCTTGACCTATCCCCGCCTCCCTCACATCAGCACCATGTGGACCCAGGGGCTTGTGGCACAATCACCAGCTCCCAGATAGGCAATAAATGGAGAGATTCCAAAAGCTACTATCTACCCTCTGAAGCACACCTTCTGGTTGAGGCAGGACCTCAGAGTTCATGTTCTTCTCTCCTTTTTATGCATGTGGTGAAGAATTTGAAGTCAACTGTGGTCTCTCTTTCAGATTTGCATGGCTTTTCCTTCTAGGTTTCAGAAGCCCAGACTGAGATTCAAACCACAAGCAACACTGTGGCACTGAAATGGTAGTTCAGTGTCCAGTGTGTGGATCCTACCTTTGTAGGAGCCTGGTTTTAAGAATACTATTGGGGCACCTGAGTGGCTCAGTCAGTTGAAAGGCCAACTCTTTTTTTTTTTTTTTTTTTTTTAAGATTTTATTTATTTATTTGACAGAGAGAAACACAGCTAGAGAGGGAACACAAGCAGGGGGAGTGAGAGAGGGAGAAGCAGGCTTCCCACCGAGCAGGGAGCCCGATGTGGGACTCGATCCAGGGTCTCCGGGATCATGACCTGAGCGGAAGGCAGCCACCCAACCAACTGAGCCACCCAGGCACCCCTGAAAGGCCAACTCTTGATTTTGGCTCTGGTCACCATCTCAGGATTGTGAGATGGAGCCCGGCACTTAGGCTCAGCGTGAAGTCTGCTTGACCCTCTCCTGCCCCTCCCCCTGCCTGCTCTCTTTCTCTCATAAATAAATAAATAAAATCTTAAAAATAAAAGAAGAATGCTGTGGGATGACTTCTACAAAGAAGAGTTCCAGGTTCTCAGAACAGGCTTGACCCCTGACAAAAAGTACAAGAAAGAAGTTCCCACATAGTCTTCTGTTCTTGATTATCCCTCAAGTGAACAGACCAACTCGGTTCACAAAAGTCTAGGCTCCTTGGAGGCCTGTGGAGGGGAAGGAGTAGGGCTGGTTGTGTGTCTTGTGCCTCCACGGAATGTTGTAGAGTTCCCGGTGGCCATGTTGGCCTCCCACTGGTGTCCTGTTGTGGAGAAATGCCAAATGCTGACTCCCAGGCTCAACATCACTGAGTCATGTGGTTTAACTCTTAAAGGGGTAATGAAGGGAAGGAGGGTTTTGCACGTGTACCTCTCTCCCTTACATTTCGGAAGTGGGCTGCTTCAGAAAGTTATAGCTTCCTGGCTGAGTCGGTAAGTGTTGACGCAGAATCTGAAAAAACACTCTCTGGGAATACGCTGAAGAAGACATGAACTCTGAATGGAGCTAGATTCTCTTCATGAAGGTTTTGCCTGCTCTGAATTACATGATGCTGTAATCTGGCCGTATAGGCCCGTTCATATAAGCTTCTGGTAAAATGCAGTTGTATATAGTTGTGGGAGAAATAAGGTCTTGACCAGGGTGGTTGAAGATAAAATGTAAGAGCCTAAAGAAGAAGTAATAAAAGGGGGTTAAAAAAAAAAAGGAGACATTTCACAGAGTAAAACCCCCTGTGTGCTAAATCTGTAGAAATCCTAAATGCACAAATGTGCAGAATTGCCAAGTTCAGTCCATAACGTGTCCAAAATAGCTTCATCTCAGGTTTGCCAGAGAACAGGCGAATAGATTAAATAAGCTCTATGGCCTCTTCAACCTGAATTTGTCACCTTCTGTTCCTGGTCCAATTCGGCCTCATTTACCAAAGCTGGTTATTTCTGCCTCCTCGGCTGTCGCTCCTGTGCTTTCCTACGACGGAGCTGGCCGAACCCGTCCAGCAGAGCCTCAGTCCAGGTGGGAGGGGCGGGGGACTGATGTTTGCCTGTCAGGTCCCTGTTACAAGAGGCTTGACTGTTCACTGTCTTGGGTACGGAGAAGTCAGTGGCCACTCCTTGGGCGGGATTTGGGGACTCGAGAGCATGACGCTCTGCTTGGCTTCTGGCCTTGGCCTTGGAGCAGCCACACCCATCGCGTGGGAAGCCGGGGCCCTTATTTGGGAATTGTACTGAACAGCACACCCCCATCAAGGGCTTTTTGCTTTCGTTATTTTAGCAGTGAAATCTTGGCACTAGAATGTAACAGATCCTGGCTGTGGTCTGCCTCTGACTTTCCTAGGTTAAGTGCAGCCGACTGAGGCTCCTCCTTGCCATGGAAATCAGAGGATGGCTAACACATGTAGTGTGCAGGTTGTCAGAGGTAATCAGAGCTCATATTCCTCAGCTTTTTTTTCCCTCTGCGCTAGTCCTGTTTTCACCCCTGCCCACGGCAGCAGGTGCTGAAGGCACTGAGCCCGGGGGGCCTGGGAGCTTTTCAGAGGTTTCTGACTTAGGATAATGTTTAAGAGCTCCTCTTTCCCCTACAGCCCCCACGTTGGATCCATAGTACAAAACCAAAATTGTGAAATCAAAATAAATTAATTTCTGCAGAACATAACCTGACAGCCAACTCAAAACCAAACTCCAGTCTTGGTTACATGTCAATTTATTTCGTGTGGGATATGCGTGCATTTTTATACTTTTGATGTGATGTGGAATGTGACCGCTAAAATAAGCTTGCCTGGGGCTTAGGAAAGACTTACAGCAACCCTTCTCTGTAGCTTCAGAAAAGCTCTGGCCCATAACACAGCCAGAGTGCTCCCTAGGTCCTCTGCACTTTTTCCTGGGCCAGCGCTCCCAACACTGGGTGGCAGCACTGAACTTGCTAAGTCTGAATGCAAACCTGAGCAATTCCACCTTAAGAAGGACCATTCACAGAATCATGCAAAAAGTGCAGTAATTCTTGGACGTGGCTAATCTCTATAATTCACCCGATTGCAGATACAAGTGACAGCTGCAATAGGGGTGACGTGCTCTCATTCGCTGTGTCACCAGGATGCTATTTCGAATCTTCCTGAGATTAGAAAAAGGATTACAATTGACCCCAGGGCCTTGCCCTGTGATTTTTATCAGTCTTGATCTGTGAGGTCCACCAGGTCCCCCCAGTGCAAATGCTTCCATATGTGTTGGGGGGGCACATGCACACAAGTCTGTGTGTGCATGAGCCCGAGTGAGCATGTGTGTGTCTGTGTGATGACCCAGTCCATGATGGGAAGTAAGGCTCTTGAGGACCACATGGTCCCTTTTGCCCCCAATTCCAAGACTCTTTCTTTTGCTCTGCCTCAGATTCAATGGGATAGGGCCAGCTTCATGGACACCCAGCCTGTCCAGCTGAACAGGGCCCAGAGCTCAGCCGCTTCCTGTCTTTGGTTCATCCTCTGTTATTGCTGTGTTAAAATTCTCAATAATCTTTGAACAAGGGCTCCTGCATTTTCACTTTGCAGTGGGCTGCATACACAAAGTAGCCAGTTCTTTCCTGTGGAGAAGTGTGACAGTAGGTAGATTTCTCTCGAAGGCTCAACTCCATTTTCTCAGCCTCATTTCAGGGACTGGCTTGGCTTAGTGGGGGCTTTTGATCAGACCGACTTGCAGCTGGTTAGGGGCCTGCCATTTACAGCCAGTATGACCTGGAGGACATCTGTTGTTGCCCTTGGTAAGTCCTTCTCATGTGTCCGAAGGGTCCCTCTGTCCTCGCTCCGTGGGGTGTGGTGAGTCTTAAAGGTTAGAATACATGCTGAATTGTAGATGTTTGATAAATACTGCTCGCCTCCTCTCCCCCTCACTGCTGGAAGCCTGCATGGATTCCTTCCCCTTCCCCTTCCTTGCCCAGCTAGCTCTAGTGAAAGCTTGGTTTCATTTTCAATGGAGCAAGTACAAGGCAAGCGTTCAGTCCACAGCCCAACTTCCTGAAAGCTGAAAGCAATTTCCCACTGCATTCAGGTCTCTGTTCTGAGAAGAAGCGGCATGGCCACGCTGTCGTTCTGCTTTTGGCACCCCAGGGAAAGCTGGCTTTACAGAACCACCTACTGTTTGAGGCCTTCTGTCAAGAGACCTTCTAATGAAATGCCATCTTCAAGGAACCACTCCTGGCTCATCATATTCATATGTTGTATGTTCATAGTGCCTTTTTCTCTGTGCATCTGTGGACACTTGGCAAACATCCATTGATCACTCTTGCCTGCCTTAATGCCGGATGCCCGTGCAATGGACAGTTGGTCTCCCCAGCTGGATGGGGAATTTGAAGGCCCTGGGTCCTGGGCCTGCCTCTGCTCATGTTTTCAACAACTTTTCTGGACTTCAGTTACTTCAGGTTAATAATTTATGTTTGCCCTCAGAAATCCTATGGAGCCAAAATAGTCCCACAGTGGAAGCAGACTTTCAGAAGCAGAAGTAAGGGGCACCTGGGTGGCTCAGTCTTTAAGCGTCTGCCTTGGGTTCAGGTCATGATTCCAGGGTCCTGGGATCAGGCCCTGCATTGGACTCCCTGCTCGGCAGGAGGCTTACTTCTCCCTCTCCCTCCCCCACTGCTTGTGTTTCCTCTCTCGCTGTATCTCTCTTTATCAAATAAATAAAAACTTAAAAAAAAAAAGTAGAAATAAGCTCACAATACAAGGAATGGCATTGTGTTCTATTTAGACAGTTAATCAAGTTTGAAATTCAGTGCTATACCAAATAATATGCTTTTGTAGGCACTGACATTTCTTGCTGCTAAAACTGGGGTTAGATGTCCATAAGGCAGTTGGGAAACCCCTTAGAAGACTGAGAAAATTACCTCTATAATTCTGTTCTACATACGTGTAGTCTATTCCCACAGAGCTAACAAAATACTGTGCAGATATCGGGGACTCAATGAGTTCTCACTAGGCCCTTCCAGAACCTCCTTGATCAGCCTGATGTAAGAATGATTTTTCCCTCCATCTGAATTTTTAAAACTTTCAATACCCATCAAAGCCACGTGGCCCTGAACCAGCCAATCCTGCTCTGCCATTTGTAACTTGAAACCTAGCTCTTTGTTCTCATGCTGTTGCTAAGCTTCCCCAAGGGGAAGCATGGGGTGAAGTAGAAATTTGCCAGCCATTACCCAGCACAGTGCTTTGTACACGTAAGGCCTGATAGGGACTGCCAGCACTGAGAAGGACAGCTGAGCTAGCCTACCCCTTCTAATTCTCCAGGCTCTACATGGCAGCCCGGAGCCAGGTAAGAGAACCACCTTAGGGTAGCACCTCTGTGTGGTCTGAGCTGCCAGATTGATGTTAATGTAACCTTTAATCTGCAAAGTTATTAATAAATGCAGCCACTTCTGGTGATTTAGTCATATAAAGGATTTGGGGTGACGCGTATGGGAAAGTTTATCAAAATTATAACAAAATTCTTTCAAAAAAGCCAAAAATGCTATTCTCCTATTAAAAATCAGAAAGCTCTTTGATGGGAGTATTGAGAGGATAAGAATGTAGTTATGAAGTCTCTGCAGCTTCTCACTGGTAAAACAAATGACAGATCAGATCTTGGACTGCTTTGTCATTTGGATTCATCATGCCAAGTGCATCTATCCCGATTTCTATTTCTATATTTTACAGCTGTGTAGTTCCTAAAGTTTTTCAGCTTTTCCCTCCCCACCAGCTTGCACAGTCCTTTCTATAGACATCATACAAGGGATGAAACTGACACTGTAATTACTCATCGCTAAAGATTCTTACTATCTTTCATTTAATGAAAGGAGAGAACTATTTATGATATTGATTAAGAGATGAACATGGTGTGTATCTGGTAAGTTTCAGGAAGAGTAGGGAATAGACTTCAAGCCATCTGTCCCTGACTAATCAATCTGGCTTAGTAATTATGGCCACAGTCCTATAGTCTTTTTTTTTTTAAGTTGGCCTCGGAGAGGGGGCCTGGCATCTCAAGGCATTAAATGGCTTCTGAGGCAAAAGGCCAATTTTCTTCCAGCCCCAAATCATGATTGCCTTCAGCATTAGAACCCTGTAACTCTTCATTCAAATTGCCTCTCTTCCTTGCGGAAGGAGGGTGACCTTGACCTGTTCCATAGCTCTCAACTCTGCTACAGAGCTGGAGCTGAATATGTCACTGAAGCCTTTTACTAGGGAGGGGGAGGAATAAGCAATCTCTATTTTAGGCTGAAGTTTTCTGAGAGCTATAAAGCTAATGATCCCTAGAAGCAGCTTGACTTCACTCTGAAGCTTTGAATAATCTACTTCTGGTGGTAAAAAGAAGCTACAGTAAGTCATTTAGTCCAACCCTCTGTCTCTGGGCTGGATTATGTATTAAAAGTTCCAGAAAGGCGGAGTCATAACAATCCTTATGCTTGATAGCACTTTAGTGTTTACCAAGCATTTTATGTACATCATTTCATTTACCACTTTTCCCAAATACTTCAAGTTAGTTATTGCTGTCTCCATTGTACAAAGCAAATTGAAGGTCAGAGAGATTGAGACTAGCTGCAAGTCACACTGCTTGTAAGTGCCAGCTTCTGGGCCTGGACCTTGTCAAATATTCTTTCTACACCATTACTGCATCAAGCTCTCTGGCAGAGTTTGCCTTTCCCCAAGCAAGGAAATTTCTACCACTTCCTTTTAGGTCCACCAGCCCTCATGGATGGCAACTGTCCATTCCTAAGCCTGCCTCCTTTGTTTTTTTCTGGTCTCATGCAAATGGGTTTCCATCCTTTAAAGAATAATCTTAGACTGACCCACAGTTGATAAGAGCTATCCTCATGGTCCATCTTCTTCAAGGCTGAATATGCCAAGCTTCTTGGATGTCTTCTTCTACTGGCTTGGGAGCCAACCAGTTCTGCCATTGGACAATTCATTCAACCGCCATATATTTTCTCACCTATAGTAAGGGGATAATGTCACAGAGCTCACAGGGTTGTTGTGTGGATCAGCTCAGAAAATACACAGTGCACGTATGAGATGCACAACAAATCAATATATACTTAAATTAATTTTTTCCTCTTTCCTACCTTTCCCTTAACTTCCTCTGTGGCTTTTTTATTGTCCTTGGAGATCCCTGGAGACAGGGCATCCTCCCCTATTTAGGGGTCTAGATTAGTAGCCTGGCACTTTTCCAAGAAAGGGACTCTACTTTCTATAAATCTTCCCTAACAAATCATGGAGATAATCCTAGAAATACTTGAGGAGCATACCAGAGGTTAGGCGTCCCTCTGCTGGCTCAATGCCTTTTATTCTTGTATTATCCATGTGCACCAATTATAGGCCTAAAACAGAGCCAGGAGGCACCACCTAAAAGCATTTGATTTATTGGTTTTATTAAACATAGATGTCTTTAATGTGGAGTTGTTTGTAGCCGGTGCTGGATTTCTAGCTACTTTTTATTGCGTCTCTTGGCCAATGAATGAATTATCTTCAAAGGACATGGCTTTTGCTTTTTATCACACTTTCTCTCCAACTACCAAGGAAGAGGTCACTTGGGAGACACATCCTTTCATGGCAAGAAAGTAGCCTCGTAGATCAAACATGTGTTTGTTCTGGAATGGCGAAGCAGCCAGATCAGGCCTGGAGGAGGGGCTGACATTGCTCAGAAATCCTCATCAATCACGCACCAAGGGGGACCCTTGGTAGAGGCTTTGCTGGGAGATGAGTCTAGGGAAAGAGGGGAATGGAAGGAGAGGGTGCTATATGGTGGGTAGCCTACCTGCTTTGGGGCCAGAGAGGGTTTCAAGTTCTATATTTGCAACACACTAGTTTAGAGGCAAATCGGTGATCCTGCTGAGCCTCAGTGACCTTATCTCTAAAATGGGATTAATGCTAGATTCCTCCTGGCCTTCTAGTAAACCCTGATGAGATTTTTTGACCAAGGTGAATTTCCTTCCCCTTCCTTTTGCTCACTACAGACTCGCCTGAGGTGCTTAACCTTGTGAGTTGGTGTTGCTGAAGGAGAGCTTGGTGAGATTGATTGGAACCTTTGTTTCATTGTGGTTTTCTGTTCAACACTTAACCTTCTTCCTGCTTTCCCTATTACAATGGTAAGTTGCATCAAAGTAGTGTCCCTATTTTTATTCATTTCTGACTTTTCAGCACCTAGCACACAGAATGGAGGGTCAGAAAATGTTATTGAGATAAAGTCAAATGGGCCCTTTTTTGCACCTCTTTGATGACTTTGTTTAGTTTTTGTTTGGCCCAGCAGACTCCAAGGGTATTGGCTGCTGATAATAGCTTTTGAGGCTGTTTTGGAAAGAACACTGAGTGGTGAATTAAGAGACCAAGGGTCCTGGCCTCACTTAAGTGGGCTTGAGCTCTAATTCTGTGTGGCCTTGGAAAAGTTACGTTGGAGAGGAAAAATTTTTCCTCTACTCGTCCTCATCCATTAGCTGTCCCAATAATCCAATTAACATAATGTACATATTACAAATACATTACAAAACACAAATTAATATGAAAAAAGCAAATATGTCCATATGGGGTCTCCATAAGAATATAAGGCCCACAGGCAGTCAGGCAATTGAGGGTTATATGTCACTCTTAGTTAAAGAGAAGGGGTTAGACGTCCGAGTCCTAAAAAGGGAGACAGACAATTCACAGGAAGTTGGGAAGAACAAATGTTCAGTAAATAAGTGTTTGCCAGGCCAGGCAGAGACAATGGGGAGGAATTTGATCTCCCCCAGCTTACCACACCTAGCCCATATTTTTTTGGTTACTTCTGGTGTTAGCTCTCTTCCAAGAGCAGGTCCTCTGTCTAAATCTTCTAGACAGCTAAGCAGGAGGTAAAAATCTCTTCCTAAGTCTTTTGGGACTTGATTGACTTCAGCTCAAAATAATCAACATGCCAAGTGGCTATTTGGGGGAGACTTGTTATGAACCCTGTCAGTGACTTAACCTCTCTGGGTCATGGCTTCCTTATCCAAGAAATGATGATAATAATATTTATCTTACTATGTTGTTGTGCAGATTAAATGAGTTACTACACTGAAAACCTTAGAACAGTGCCCAGCCCATAGTGAATGCTGTCTATGTTTGCTGCTGTTACAACTGCTTCTTCTACTACCATTTATAGCCAGCTGTGTCAGCTATGTGATGTTGAACAGGGCTCAACTCTTTTCCAGCTATAATATTCTGTGAATCTGATGAGTGCAGAGGGAGTAAAAAAAAAAACAAGAAATGGGGGAACAAGAAAGGCAGGACAAAGCAGAACTTACACGCGGTGGCCAAATACGCAAGAGCGTATTTGAGTTCCTGCTGGTGCCGTCACCTGGACCTCTGAGGACAACACTTGTCCAGGTATTTGTACTGGGTTGGATGCTGATGTTAATAGATTGAGTCCTATGACACACTTAACAGATAAGTTCTGGCTTACAGAAATGGGAACTTGTAAATACTGAAATAAATTCTAACTCCTTGAAACTGGCAATAAACAATCAAAGATGAGAGTCCAAGTGAGAGCTTCCATCCCAGGAATGTTCTAGAGAATTGCAGATTGCGGGACTGAGGCTTAAACATGGGCCAGAATTGTTCAGGTTTTGTTATTCCAAACAATTTTCCACCTTGAGGGGTGGATGGACCAGCAGTAAAAGAGAGGCCTAGCTGTCATTTTTTGGCTTTTAGTTCATTCTGTCATCAAATACTTAATACCTTGGTAAATATGATATGTGGGACTGGGTGATAGAAGCAGGTGGGGTTGACAAAGCTTCTTGCTTCAAGCAACAACTGTCTTTAGGATGGATGGACCCTTGGAGGAATAGCAGAACTAGCCACCTACCATGGAGTTGTGGAATGCAGCCCCAGGAGAAACACCTACCAAGGAGAGGAGCATTTATAACTTTTGCAGGGTGGAGTAGGGATCGAGTAATTTATTGCTGACAAAAGAATGTTTTTCTACCATCAAAAATAGAATTTATTTTCTGTATAATGTGTGGAGTCTCCAGACTGGAAAAGCAACATTTTGTTAGCAATGCTGTGCCTGGTAACATCCACCCCAAAGCCCAGAATTATTTTAAAAAATCAAAATAAACATTTTTCTTTAAAATGAATATAGGCTATTGTAGAAAGTTTATGTATGGAAAAATTAAAATCTTCCATAATCTGACTACCAAAGATAGCCAATTAGCATTTTGTTGTAATTCTACTTATTTTCTGTAATCTTTAAACATGGTTCAATATGGCACATAACATAAACATTTTAATTCTAACACTTAAATCCGACAATTAGGCATAAGCGTTTCCGTGTTATTAGAAAAGTTCATAAAATTATTGTGATGAGACTATAATGTTCTGTTGGTTTCTTCTTTTTTTTTTTTTTTTTTTTTTTTTTTTTTTTTTTTTTTTTTTTTTTTTTTTTTTTTTTTTTTTTTTTTTTTTTTTAAAGATTTTATTTATTTATTTGATAGAGAGAAACACAGTGAGAGAGGGAACACAAGCAGGGGGACTGAGAGAGGGAGAAGCAGGCTTCCCGCCGAGCAGGAAGCCCGATGTGGGGCTCGATCCCGGGTCTCCAGGATCATGACCTGAGCCGAAGGCAGTCGCTTAACCAACTGAGCCACCCAGGCGCCCCTGTTCTGTTGGTTTCTATACTGGAATTTACTAAACTGTAATAATGCTGACAAACACTTCATGTCACTTGCGATGTGCCAGACACTGTTCCAAGTGTTTCCCACAAACTCATTTAATTCTCCAAACAACACTATAAGGCTTACATTGAAGATCACTTATTTTATACATGAAGAAATTGAGAGGTTAAGTAACTGGCCACGGGTCGCTCAGCTGAGGAGCAATGGGGACAAGACTGGAATGAGGCAGTCAGTGTTTACTACTGTCAACCCTCAAATGACAGCACTCCTCCTCCTCCTTCACTCCTCCTCCCCTTCCTCCTCTTTTTCTTCTTACTCTTCTTCCTCTGCCTCCTTCCCCTCTCCCTCCTCTTCCTCCTTTCCCCCCTCCTCTTCTTCTTCCTCTTCCTTTTCCCCTTCTTCCT